>BQNB010011743.1:0-80667 GCA_026074375.1 Tanacetum coccineum | reverse complement strand
CCAATCTTCGTCTTGTTTACTACCTTCTCCCCATTCACTTTCCCTTGATTAAATACCATTCCCATCTCAATTCCTTCGAATTTTGTTTCCCCAAGTGCCTTTCTTTTTTTCTCCGATCCCCACCGAATTAAAGGGCGAAACCTCCCTTTTATCTCTTTTGAGCATTGAATTGACATGCTCCTCTTTATCCATATTCCCTTTTCCCACATTAAGACCCACGTCGATACCACTCCTCCTCGTCGACTTCCATATCATTTTCTTCTTTCATGTATCTCTTGTCATCTTTCTTTACAATATCATCTTGAATCCCTATCATCGTAATATCTCTGATTTCTTCCACCACCCTTACCTCGTAAACTTTTCCTTTAACTGAGACCTTAAGCTTTTCTTTTATTAGGCCTTTGTTAATACTAGTATGAATGTGAACCCGTCCATATATCAAGTTCTAGTAAGGTTACCTTCAAGTTTTCAATTGTGAAAACCAAGAATGGTTCCATGCACAGTCGCTATTTTTCTGAACATACCCATTATGTTTATCCATGTACCTAACAAAGCCATACCTCATTCTGTTACGGAGATGCCTTTGTGCCATGAACATGTCGAACACCATACCATACTTTATATTTAGAAAAAATTAATTAAGAGATGGTAAAAAAGTGTGTTTTATAGAAGAAGATAGATTCGTCCTAGTTTTATTGTCCTCTTTTGATTTTTAAATTTTTTTTTTTTTTTCAACTTTGACCTTTAATATTTTTGTTTATGTTATATAATAAATGAAAATTATATCAATTAAAATATACTTAAAACCAATCTATTGATATATTTTATATCAAATATTATATAACACAAACAAAAATATTTAAGATCAAAGTTGAAAAATAAAGACTTCAAAAAGTCAAAAAAGAAAAATAAAAGTGAGACGGGGAGTAAATAATTAATCATGGGTTTTCTAATTTTGCTACATATGGTTTTTCTTTAATTCATTTACTCATGCAACATAATATTATTTTAAAAATATCAAAAAATAATTTTTGGCTCATTTCTCGGGTCAAATATTTGTCGTTACTAACATTAGAATTTAACAATATTCTCTACTGATTTCTATATTCTGATCCAAACATGCCCTAAGTTTGTAACATTTAATTTTTCCTTCACAACTCTATATATTGGGATTTAGGGGTGTTCATCGCTTCCGGTTGTTCGGTTCGATTAATTCGGTTAACTTTTTTTTGGTAAAACTAAAAACCGAATTCAAATTGTACTTGACCGAACCGAAAATAGAATTTGAAGTCGGTTCATTTTTAGGATTAACCCGAATAACGAGAATTACATCACTTAAATTTTCTTTTAATTTAAATATATAAATTTTTAGCAAGAAAAAAGTTATCTCAAGCTTAAATGTGTTCTTTTACAGCTTTGGTACTAAATCCTAGTGGATCTTACCATGATGGGCTGCATTACATCAGCCCTTTGGGTCAACCAAATACAATTCTTGGACTAAAACTGTCATTGTTGGGTTTAATAATTTTTTATTTGAATCACCTTGTAAACAACAATCATCAGCCCCTCATAAGACTGGGCCTATTCTTAATGGGCTGACCCAACAAGAACTACTAAATGTTTCATCGGGGCAAAGTTTTTTTTTTCTATGTGGGCCAAATGAGTGGGTCTATTTCTCAACTTGGGCCACCTCATACTTCAAAATGAACATTTTAAATTCTTGGAAGGAGTTGCTAATCATGTGTATAATGATTGCCTTCACGGCTCTCTGACCATAATTCATATGACGATCAACCCGGAACCATATCGGCACCAACCCGTACCGGTTTTTTATACCTAGTACGGTACCGATACTACGGAAATGGTGGGAAAAAAAGTGGTACCACAGAAATTCGGTGCGGGATCATATAAATAAGTCATTTCTAGAACAATAGGCAAGTTGCCTGCTGTTTTGCAGCAGTGATCATTTCCCCGTAATTAAATAAAAAAATTGATTAGTTTCCGTAACATTCACTGGGAATTGAGGCTATCGTCGTTAACCCTAACCACATTTTAAATCCACGGAAAATTACACCACGCATGTTCCATTGTTCATCAACCCCGGTTAACGTTCCCACAAAATTGATTTTTTGTCTTAAATCACGATGCGGCCTATAAACACACACAAGAAACACACTCTTCGTACTTTCGTTCTCCAAGAGCCCCTAACCGCTACAAATCTCTCGTTTCCTACCGCTCTCTCTACATATGAATACTCTCAAATTCCCTCATACTAATATGCTTGCCCCCTTGAATTCCCTATTCGGTAGTTGTGATATCCATAATCTTTACTCTCCCACCAAGCGTTTAATCGAATAGGGCGTCAAAACTGGCCACTTTTGTTTCTTGCATCCCAATTACGTCAGGTTTTCTATCATAATTAGCGTTTAATCTTCTTTTTTGTCACTTAATTTATTGGATATTCTTATAAAATAAGTATATAAAAACAAAAACAACAAGATTACCTTACTTTTATTGCGCATGCGGACTCAATCCCCTTCGCCACATTTCACTTGGTGTCCCTGCATTCTCTGTTTTTTATTCGTTCGGCATAAAACCACGATATACCATTACCCCTATTCTTTACTTGTTTCCATGTCCACATGGTCATTTACTATTGCCCTCTTTACCGTTGTTATCATACCCAAATCTGAAAATTCCATTGCTTTCATTCCCAACGTCATAGTATTCCTTGTACGCATCAGACATACCTTTTATGTTTTTGCCTAGACCCCCCCCCTGATTTTCACGCCGCCTCTTTTTTTGCTTTGGTCAGGTTCTCCTGCCACATCTGTCGTCTTGTTTATCCTTCCTTTCCCCATTCACTTTCCCTTGATTAAATACCATTCCCATCTCAATTCCTTCGAATTTTGTGTCCCCAAGTGCCTTTCTTTTTTTCTTCGATCTGCAACCTCCGATCCCTACTGAATTAAAGGGCGAAACATCCCTTTTATCTCTTTTGAGCATTGAATTGACATGCTCCTCTTTATCCATATTCCCTTTTCCCACATTAAGACCCACGTCGATACCACTCCACATCATCGATTTCCATATCATTTTCTTCTTTCATGTATCTCTTGTCATCTTTCTTTACAATATCATCTTGAATCCCTATCATCGTAATATCTCTGATTTCTTCCACCACCCTTACCTCATACACTTTTCCTTTAACTGAGACCTTAAGCTTTTCTTTTATTAGGCCTTTGTTAGTATGAATGTAACAGTTTCCATATAGTTACCTTCAATTTTCTTTTGTTGAAAACCTATGCATGGTTCCATGCCATCGTCGAGCTATTTTTCTGAAATCCTTCTCCCCCCAACACGAGACAAGGATTACCCTATTATGTTTATCCATGTTAGGCCTAACTGTCGTCCCGTGGAGGAAGACCCATTCTGTTTACCATGCTACCTAAAAATGCCCTACCATTATATTTTTGTTTATGTTATATAATAAATGAAAATTATATCAATTAAAATATACTTAAAAAACCAATCTATTGATATATTTTATATCAAATATTATATAACACAAACAAAAATATTTAAGATCAAAGTTGAAAAATAAAGACTTCAAAAAGTCAAAAAGGAAAAATAAAAGTGAGACGGGGAGTAAATAATTAATCATGGGTTTTCTAATTTTGCTAATATTTTTTTTTCTTTAATTCATATACTATGCAACAAAATTTTATGATTAAAAAATATTTCAAAAATAATTTTTGGCTTATTTTCTCGGGTCAATTATTTGTGTTACTAACATTAGAATTTAACAATATTCTCTACTGATTTCTATATTCTGATCCAAACATGCTCTAAGTTTGTAACTTTTAATTTTTCCTTCACAACTCTATATATTGGGATTTAGGGGTGTTCATCGCTTCCGGTTGTTCGGTTCGATTAATTCGGCCAATTTTTTTAACTTTTTTTTTTTGTTAAAAACTTAAAAAAAAATCCGAATTCAAATTGTATTGACCGACAGAAAATAGAATTTGAAGTCGGTTATTTTTGGGTTTAACCCGAATATTAACGAGAATTACATCACTTAAATTTTCTTTTAATTCAAATTGTATATAATGATTGCCTTCATGGCTCTCTGACCACAACTCATATGACGATCAACCCGGAACCATACCGGCACCAACCCGTACCGGTTTTTTATACCTGGTACGGTACCGATACTACGGAAATGGTGGGAAAAAAAAAGTGGTACCACAGAAATTCGGTGCGGGATCATATAAATAAAGTATTTCTACCGATACAACCCATGATCGATAGATAGTGAAAACTTTAGCCAAGATATTTGGACAACATTAAATTACTGGTTCCATAGGCTATTCATTGCCATTCATGAGAATATCGTGAGTAGACATGACCGACAATTTCAGTATAGGGTTTGACCGCATGTGGTTTTTTTCTTCTGTGATACAATTACCAAAATACGTGCAAGGCATACTGTCGAGATAAATTAAAAAACTTGACTATGACACTATATACGGTAAAATAACAAGTTAAGTTCTCATCGATTATTTCTAAGGAAGAAGATATGTTTCCGGCATACATATAATTCAAGAGCTCAAATGTATATGTTTAAAATCCATTATAAAATCACAATTTTTTTGCTCGTAATTTACCAAACGAAGATATATTCTTTAATCTTGATCTCTATTAGATGCATCTTTTTATTATTCCAGTTTGTTTGCAAGAGGAAAGTGAAGAGGTTACTCATTTGTGATCAAAAAAGGTTATGCGTTCTTGTCATGAATAGAACCTCTTTGCAAGAAGCTACTAATTGTACGTTATATAGACAACAAAAACAAGAAACTGACTTCTAAGAATTTAGAAATCTTAAACAACAAATTATATTTGTCTAGAGGTCAAAAGCAACTTCCTACAACACCTATCGATCTACACGGTCAGATGAATATGTAGCCTGTAAATATCAGTCCTAGTCATATATTCGGAAACATGAATGTCTATAACTGGGTTCAAATGAGCGCCTATAGATACGGACACGTACAATGCTCAATCACAAGTATTCCGATTTCCACGTTGGAAACCAACCAACACCACGAAAACGATATCGTGGAATTTACCGCAAGCTCAAAAAGTAGGGTTGTTTCTCACGGCTATCGGAAACATACGTTAACCCGCCATATGTGGCTTGTCCTTAATCACTCTTGTTTCCTGACTCAGCTAGAGAACACCACAAATCGCATCTAACAAGTTCGCCATGGGGAACATAACTCGTTTTACTTTTCTTGGATTTATGTTGTTTATAATATTGGTGCTTATTGGTTTCCTCAGCCTATGCGTAAAGACAAGCCCTTCTCTGTGTCATCGACTCATCAGCTGTTGTTGCGTCATTTTCTCGTGCTGCTTTGGTAGCACTTACGTGTCTCAAGAATCGAGAGTCGAAGCTTTGGTTTTTCTGCTCAGCCTCTTCCGGAAGTATGATTGCACTCATTGGACTCACTTATTTCAACCTTGGAACTGTTGGACGACTTAATGTCTTAGACGCCAAACAGAGAAAAAAAGAAAGCCTGCAAACTTTCTTATTTGGGCCACAAAGACCCGAAACCCAACAGATAGAAACAATTAGGAATACAACGGTTATTTAGGGTTGTAACTTTTACTTTTGTAGAACCGGTGTGTCTCTTCATCATCACCCCGTATCATCATTTATAAATAGAATAGGATCCTTGTAATCACAATTCACCTTTCGATATTTATTTATCAGATTTTATAGAAGGGTTCACTATCTTCTTGTTCTTTATTTTCTTGTTGATGTTACATGATGTTGTTTGAGCAAGATAGATCCTGGAATAAGGGGTTTAAAGACCTGTAATATTTGGTATCAAGGCCCAAGGGATCAAACAACACAACATCTGATTTTCATCCAATATCCAAGAATAAAACCTGGTTTTAAAGAAGACCGAAATGGATGCCAATTGAGAAGATGAAGAATTGAAGGAGAAAGAGAAGCCTCACAGAGACAAACTCCTAGAAGAGAAAGATGAGGGGATGAGAAAATAACTATAAGGGGTACCTACGATTTGAATCGAAGACTTTTAGAGAAGACCACAATATTGGTGGATCAAGGCAAAGATTTGAGATGCCTTTCAAGGTTACAGGATTAAGTAACCATGGACAAAGTCTCGGTTCGGAGATTTCTGCAAACTCGCAGATGAGGGCTAAGAGAAAACCTGCCCATAAAGTCACTATGGAGATCAAAGAGATCAAGTGATGGGACGGGAACCTGGTATAGTTTGAGAAGAGGACATAGAACGCATCAAGCTATAGAGATTGAAAGACAATCAAGGCCATTCAAGGACGAAGAAACGAGGAAGTAAGTAGATTTTGGTCATCACGACATTAGGGAGGAAACTGTTGACGGGACTTAATGTTCTTAGATGCCAAAACAGAGACAAAAAAAGAACGCCCTGCAAACTTCTATTTGGGCACAAAGGACCGAAACCCAACGATAGAAACAATTAGGAATAAACGGGTTATTTAGGGTTGTATCTTTTACTTTTGTAGAACCGGTGTGTCTCTTCATCATCACACCGTATCATTCATTATAAATAGAATAGGATCCTGTAATCACAATTCAACCTTTCGATTTATTATATTAGATTTTATAGAAGGGTTCAACCTATCTTCTTATTTCTTTATTATTCTTGGTTGATGTTACATGATGTTGTTTGATCAAGATAGATCCTGGAATAAGGGTTAAAGACCTGTAATAGTAACATAACCCAATACATTGTCTTTTCGTAGAGCTTACTTTTGGGCATTGACCTTGGGATATTCTATCTAACAAGATGAAAACCATGTTTCGTGATAATTAGAGTTATTTTTCTGGTTTTATATTAGAATTAACTATATTTTTTTTTCTTTTTTTACTGATAATGACATTGACAAATTACATCGAAATAGAAATCTTGAATATTACGTCATTAAAACTAACAAAAATGTTAACACAGATGACAAAGTATAAAAAATAATAAACGAAAGTAGTGTAACCTGTGTTACAGTTATTATATAAAGAGCGATGGTAATTTTCAGCTTTTTTTGTTGTGTTTTATGTGGTGGCTGAATTTTGTGATAAGATCTAGGGGTGTTTTACCACCACATAAACATCCAAAAAAAGAACTAAAAAGTTACCATACAACTGAAAAATTACCATCGCTTTTGGTAACGATATTGTTTGTGTTTCATAATGACTCTAACCCAAGTCTGACATATTTGGTTTATGCTTTTTATACTTTGTCAGTTGTGTTAACTTTTATGTTAGTTTTAATGATATTGTGTTCAAGTTATTTATTTCTATGAAATTTGGTGAATACTTCTTAATGTTTGGTAATTTAACTTGTTGCATACTTATGCTATTTGATGGTAAGTTTTTTTTGTCAACTCTTGCATTAATTCTATTTGATAACTTGTGTTTTAGTGTTGTTGCATTGACTAAGAGCACTCGGTACCATAACACCATTAACACCGACACATCAGCGCCACATCAACTTTAACACCATAACACCAACACCAAAAAGGAATGCTACATCCACATAATGCTCACAAAAAGAAATCCACACATACATGTATCAATCAACTATGGATAGTAAAAAATAAGAAAGAGAAAATATACTACAACATGGTTCATCACATTTGCCACATCATTATGTGGGAGTTTGTTTGTATAAATTATGTGGATCTAGCATTTCTCCACCCAAAATACATTTGTAATCATAACATCATTAACACCACTTTTCAAGACCCACCTTTTTATTTTTTCATAACACCCCCTAAACAAACTTAAATATTTCATTCATTAAAGAATATTACACATTATAATGTTTAAAAAACATATTTAAAAAAAACATACGAATTTATAAGAATACAAGTAACCAAAAAAACTTTTAACCACCTTTATAGTAGATTAAATAAGATAAATTTTTTTTTTGACTTTTAATAAACAAATATATGTCCACCATAAATATATATCCACTACAAATATGTCACGTGACTTTTAATACACAAATATATCTCCACCTCAAGTGCACCTTGTCTTCTCCGTTCTGCAACTTCCGATAACGATTGAAAACCCGAAAACCGTTTCTTTACTCGAACCCATGAACGAGCCCTCGAGTGCACTTTGTCTTCTCCGTTCAAGACCACAATAACCTAAGGGGTGTATTTTGTTTTTTTTTAAAACAGCCCACCAACGCGCTATTGGTAATTGATATGCCCACGGTTAGGCTATTATTATAAGTTATATGTTTAAGATATGTGGTTGACTATTTGTGTTAGGAAAGTATTTAATTGTTTGATATGTGTTTAGGAAAGTCTTTCGTATTTCAATTGCGTTTGACTTATTGTGTAGGAAAGTCATAATCGCCATGAATAGGCCCTTGGCCATTAGCTATTATAAATATCTTGTACTCTTTCATTTTATTGAATCAATCACAGTTAAAGAACAATTCTTAATTTCTTCTTCTTTTTCTTAAGGAAGCAAGGGCACCCGCTTAAAAGTGGTGCCCTATCTTGATACTATCCGTTACGGGTCGTATCAACTGGTGCTTTCATTGGTTTGCTCGTTGAGGGCTTCCGATTCAAGGTTCCACAAAAAAAAAAAAAAAAAAAAGATCATGGCATCGGCCGGCAGCGAGCGGGACGCAAAAGACGCACTTTCTAAGCTTTTGCAATTGGGTACGGTGGAAGATTATCAACGAGAGTTTGAGATGCTTATAAAACGAGTAACGATCCCTGAATCTTTACTTAAGTCGTTTTATATCTCCGGACTTAAACTGGATCTACAATGTTTACTCTTAAGGTCAAACCCCAAAACTCTAGACGAAGCTTTTTCATTGGCCCGTGCGGCGGAAACACGCTTCGCGAACTTAGACATTTGGGAATTTTTGAGGTCCAATCCTTCAACTTTGGGAGAAGACTTCTTCAAAGATCGTGTCACCGAGGCTTGTTTTGAGATAATTGCAAAGGAAGATAAAGAGCACATCGTTGAAAAGAAAATATATGTTCTTCTTACCATTTAAAAGAAGTTGTAGGATGGTGGCCGAAGCGTTTGGGGATTGGCCATGAGGACCTGAGGCGATGACTTGGGTGACGCGACTACGGACGAGGGTGATGATGCTGTCGAAAGCGGTGACATCTCAATTCTTAATTCACTCATTGGTCATGGGAGTCCGCGTTCTCTTCAACTTTGGGGAAAGATCGGCAAGGGGGATGTTCATGTGCTCATCGATAATGGCAGCACGCATAATTTTATTCGACCGACGTCGTCGAAAAAATTATGTTTACTACCCACTTTACGAAGGTGTTTTAAGGATTATATTGGCAGGAGTGAAACTCTTTTGTGTGAGGAACTGTCTGTCCCATTCTGTAGCAAGCGGAAATCTAGGATTTGTGCAAGGAAGTGAGGAAGTGTGGATTTGTTATGTGTTTATGATGAGGGAAATGTTGAGACGACAACAAACAACAACAATTAGTAACGAATGCTAAAATTCAAGACGATATGGGGATCCCGGAATCAATAATTTTTTTTTTTTAGACATCACCTTGAGGACAAGGTGAATGTGAAGGAATGGGGAATGATATGCCCACGGTTAGGATATTATTATAGTTTATTATGTTTAAGATATGTGTTGACTATTTGTGTTAGGAAAGTATTTAATATGTTTGACTATGTGTTTAGGAAAGTCTTCGTATTCAATGCGTTTGACTATTTGTTTAGGAAAGTCATAATAGCCATAATAGGCCTATGGCCCATTTAGCTATTATAAATACTCTTGTACTCTTTCATTATATTCAATCAATCAAATTAAAGATCAACAATTCTTTTATCTTCTCTAATTTTCTTAAGGAGACAAGCACCCGAGTTAAAATGTGGTGCACTTTCTTGATACTATCTGTTACGGGTCGTATCATACATCCACGCGGAGACCGTAGGCCAAACGCGAAACGAGGTGTGGTAACGCCAAACCCAGCCGGTAAGCACGTAGGCTAAACGCCGGGTGGTTGGGCGTTACCATAGCATCTTACTTAAATGTTGGGTTTGGATGGCCTTGTTAAGCGAGATACTCTTACCAAGCCTGACAAGTTAGAACCCAGGTCTATTAAGTGTATCTTCGTAGGATACCCAAAGGAAATAATGGGTTTTTCTTTTCTACTACCCACCCGAAAAACAAAGTCCTTGGTTGCTCGAAAATGTTGAATTCCTAGAGATAGTCTTATAACTCAAGAAGCAAGTGGGAGTCTAAAAGATCTTGAATTATTCAAGAAGAAGATACGCATCCTTATATAGACACTAGCTTAAATCACGAGGATGATCTAGAAATAGAATGAAACCTCAAAGTGATTATCATTCCCATTTTATAGACGTCGACAAGGACACGACGTCCCAAGATGTATGTGTTTATATCATCGATGCTGAGGAACATAAGTTAGGGGGATCTCGATGAACCGCTAACTATAAAGCTCCATTGTTAGACCCTTAGTTTGATAAATGGCTTTATGCTATGAATTTGAAAATGCAATCATGTAAGACAACGAAAGTTTGGGGTTTAGTTGAATTCTTTCTTGGCAAAACCTTGGTAGCAAGTGGCTCTTTAGAAAAGACCGACATGGATGGAGCTGTCACACACCTATAAAGCTCGTCTTGTGGCGAAGGGCTATACTCAAACCCTAAGGATTGATTATGAGGAAACCTTCTCTCCTATTGCAGACATTAGAGCTATTAGGATTCTTATAGCCATAGCTGCATACTATGACTATCAGATTTGACAAATGAATGTCAAAACTGCCTTCCTCAATGAATATCTCAATAAAGAGGTTTACATGGAGCAACCTAAAGGTTTTGTCAATCCAAAATATCTAAACCGAGTATGCAAGCTAAAACGTTCCATTTATGGGCTTAAGCAAGCATCAAGGCAATGGAATAAGCGTTTTATGATGAAATAAAGAAATTTGGTTTCACTCAAAATCGTGATGAGCCATCTGTATATCAATGAAAAGCTAGTGGGAGTATGTTACTTTTCTAATCTTGTATGTCGAAGACATACTGATCATGGGGGACACAATTTCAATGTTACAAGATGTAAAAATCCTTCCTTTGGAAGTGTTTGATGCTATGAAAGATTTAGCTAAGCATGCACATATTCTTGGATCTAGATTCTACAAAGATTAGATCACTGGCGGTTAATTGGCTTATGATCAAAGTGCTTTATATCTAGAAAATCTTTAAAGCGATTTCACATGGAGAATTCCAAAGTGGAAGTATCCCCAATGAAGAACATGCTTAGATTGAGTAAAACACAATATGCTTCTACGCTGCTGAGTTTGAAGCACATGCAAAATGTTCCATATGCCTCGGTTATGGGTTCTATTATGTATGCTGTGGGAAGTACTCGCTGTGAAGTTGTGTTCGCTAGACATAACAAGCCGATTCCAACAGAATCCATGTGATCTTCACTGGACTATTGTTAAGAACATTGTGAAGTATCTCAAAAATACTAAGGACATGTTTCTAGTTTACGGAGGTGATCTAAAATGAGAGCTCAGGGTTTCTTGCTACACTGATGCTGGATATCTGACGGATGCTGATGACCTCAAGTCTCAGACTGGATATGTAGTCTCGATTTGAATGGAGGGAGTTGTTAATTGGAAGTAGTGTCAAGCAAACATTTTCGCTACTTCATCTGCACTGCAGAAGCTGAGTATATTGCTGCCTTTGATGCTTCTAAGGAAGCTGTATGGGTTAGGAAATTCATTTCTGGGCTCGGTGTTGTTCCCACAATTGAAAAACCCATTAATATGTATTGTGATAATACTGGAGCAATCGCTATAGCTAATGAGTCTGGAATCACTAAAGGTGCTAGACATTTCCGTGCCAAAGTTCACTACCTCCGCGAAGTTATTGAATTTGGTGACATAAAGTTAGAAAAAGTTCACACAGATGACAACTTAGCTGATCCGTTTACAAAAGCATTAGCTTTTCCAAAGCATTCAGAACTTACTAGGAATATTGGAATGCTTCCAGCTAGTAGTTTCATGTAAATCTGTGTTTATTAGTCATTTGGATAATTGGGATTGTAAGACAATTTTATTTTCTGATGAATAAAGATACGAGGTATTTGTTATCATTCATATAACAATTGTTTGTCCTATATTTGCATATTTAATCCTTGAATGATTTATCATTCTAAATAAGTCCATTGTCGGTTAACAATATGGGAGTATTGTTACATAAGGCAAATGTGAGTGTTGGTTATATTCTTTGAATATATGGAAGGTTCCCACCAAACTCATATGTTACTCACAAGGGATGCGTATTGGACACCCCAACCTTCGAATGTTTACTTTATGGATCCGTTGTCATAAGTAAAATTTGAAAATGGTTAGTTAAGTCATCCTTAGACTTGAGAATACAAACAAGTTCTGGTATGTGTGGATATCACTTTTTAATTCTATGTCAAACGCTGTCCTGAAAATGGTAGTTATAAAGACTATTATTGGAAGTGATGTGAAGCAGCATTCACAACACTTGTATTCAACAAAGAATTTGTTCCTCCACTTGATATGTGCAGAATAATACCTTGGCGCCTCTCCAGAATTAATCAGATAATTGTTTGGCCGAACCCAAAGGGTAATGCAAGATGATTCTTGATTACATTTGGTATATCTGTATTGAATTCTATAACGAGAATCTAAATGGTTAAACTATATGGAACGAGTTAGGATCCATATCCATGGTTTAACGGTATTTCAACAAAGGGATAATTATAGCAAGACAAAATAACCATGCTACTGAGAATGTTTATGAAACTTGATCTCAGACACTTCTAGTTTTAAAAACGAATGTGAGTGTTGCTAGACGTTTCCGTCGTTAGTACACGTGTTGTTTGCTACTCCAACTCCCAAGTGGGAGCTGTTGGATTATGTGAGTTGAACTAGCCGTGTACGACTAGGAGTGTGTGAGCCTATTGGGGGCACACACGTTAAACATTTAGAGTACGCTTAATACTTCACGTTTAGTTTCGAGTATAAACCGTTTGGACATTTAAATGAACAAGACATTCATACTTGGCTGTCCTAAATGCTATGGCCGGCAAATATGAAGGTTCTAGAGAGGGGCCAGGTTCATTGAATGATGGTGATAAGAAGGAAGGGCATGATAAGCTTTAGTGGTGTTTTGATAAGGTTAAAACTTACGGTTTTAATCCTTATCAAGAGTAGGGTTTGGAAGCTATATAAGCCCCCCCTAGCTCTTTAGGTCGGTCAAGGATACTCCAAAGAACACCAAAAAAGCTGCCTTCTTTTCCTTTACACCAAAACCTCAGCCGAATACAAAACCTTATATTAGGGTTCTTAAATTAGTTTCCTGCCTATTTCGGTTAAACCCTTTTAAGGGTATTTCGATTTAAGATTTGATCTAAAGCTGTTTCAGGAGGTTCCTTTCTTTGGTTTATAAGTTGTCAAGGTCTGACAACTGATTGTGATAAGCCGGGGTGTATCTTAAGCCTAATTCGGTTCTTTCTGTTCTATCTCGGTTCGAACCGAAATAGGTGAAACCCTAGTTCACCTAAACTGTATTTTGGTCCAGTGGTTTGTGAGGCTTTTGGATTTCGGTTTTCAGTTGATTTGATATACACTTGTTGTATTGGGTACACGTGGAGTTTGGACTAGCATCCGGGCGTGCTTGTTTACGTGTTTGTGTGAGCACTCATAGAGGTGGCCATTTAGTCACTCGTTTCTCATTCTTGGTTTCATATTTTGCTGGTGTCTACGAGGGTATGTTTCCTATTTAATTTACATGTCCCTTATTGTGTTTTACATGTGTGTTAATTATTATACTAGACTAGATCTATCCGCTGCGTACTCGTTAGAGTTAAATTGGTTAACTTGATTGTTAGATTCCAACAGCTAATTATATGAAAGTCGGTTTTTTCTAAAATGCCTCTTAACAACATCTTAATCTGGCTCATTCAAACGCGGTCAGACATTTAAGTCATTAAGACTGTTTGTTTTTTCATGTCATTCAGAGGCAGTAAGAGACAAACACTGTTAAGAGTGTTTGTTTTTTTCTGGCCATTAAGAGGCAGTAAGAGGCATAAACCTCTTACTGAACTAGATGTGAAGGGGGTGTCTTAACACCTCTTAATGTCTTTTTTTTTCTTTATTTATTTTCTACTTTGCTGTTATTATTTTTTTTTTCTTGTTTCACTTTTATCTTTTGTATTAAAAGTATTAAATAAAATGATTGCATATGTTTTGTTATATGAAGAATGTATAAGATGATATGTGTCAATTTATATTTTGTTCAAATTGAATGGTACGGTTTCGGAGTCATTTATATTTTGTTTAATGCATGTTTTTTTTAAATACTTTAAATTTAAATTGATTATATTATAAAATTTGTTTTCTTTATTTAATAAAAATTATTTTTTGTGCGAATGCAATCATTTTATATTTAAATTGTAAAAACTATTGTTTAACACATCTATACATTTTTACCAAAACAAACAGTTTTATTTCATTCAGATTCAGACTTCTCGACCACTTATTCAGATTCAGATGGGAATTAGATTCAGACTTTTCTATCGAATTAGATTCAGATTCAGAGCCTCTTAATAAACAAACAGCACCTAATATTAGATGAATGTGTTTTACTCTTTTTTATTGCACATGATAAGATAGAAGTCGGTCTAATATTATGCCTTGTCCTACACCAGCCCTACGTACTGGCATGGTTTGTAACTGGCCGGCTGTTTTAGTTCTAGGTTCAAGGATTTTCAAAAACACTAATACTTTGCTTGATTCCGAATCAGTTAGTCTCAGTATCGCCTGATCTTGTTTGGTACTGGAGTGGTTTTGACTTGATAAATAACCTGACTTCATGATCTAGTACCTTTCTTAAACGGTAAAATAAGAAAATAATGTTATGTTGACAGGTGGATTTAAATACATAAATTTAAGGTGATAGATTACAGTGCATTAAAACAATATAAATGCAGTGGCTTTTGATATTATTTTTTTTGGTAATCATGGTTTCCTACCTTTTGGCCAAAAAATTCACCGGATTTTAGCCTACCGACACACAAATTCAAACCGGGTAAGTGGCTTTTGATAGTTAAAACCTTACTCTCTATTATAGGGACAATAATGCCGCTACACAATGTTGTAAACGACATTTCTATGCCGCTACAGAATATTGAATTCAGTTTATGGTCCTTTTAATTAAATTCAGAAAATGAAAGTGATACAAGTGTCCAAGACATGAAGAAGCATCCTATAAAAGCGAATTTCAATCCTTATATTTGAATAATAGATGTCATTCCAAAATACTGTTTGGAAGCTACTCGTTGCTGTTGGCTTCATTACTTTTATTTTCATATGTCTGTTACAAAGTTGGTGGCGCTGTATAAAACTGATCACATCAAGGGTCACAAAGCTTACAAAGGATGATTAATGGAGAGTCATTTCGACAGTTTGAAGTAACATCAATTCATTCTGCAGTATAGAACTGCAAGTGTCCTTGGCGGCAACTCTTTAGTCATTGGCTGAGAATTTGCTACTACAAATTCATTAAAGTTGGGCTAAAAACGCGTTTTTTACCGAATTGGCCATTTCAGAAATTACTTTTGTTGCAGAGACCACAAGGGTCTGACTATTTAAAATTTAGCATAGTTGATCGCGCAGCTAGGATGGTGGTCAACTCGATGAACACGTCTCACCACCACAATTATTCTTAGTTTTTATAAAAAAATAAAAAAAAATTTGTGCCACGTAGGTTGATCGCGCAAAAGTTATAGTGATTTGTATTTTTTTTGTTGATCGCGCATATATTATGATGATTTTAAAAAAAAATTATTTCAAAAGTGTAGTTTTAGGGTTTGTATACATGAAAAAAAATGATATTGACAATTTTCGTGAACGATTTAGCATATTGATACGTCGTTTAAATTTTTGTTTATTTGGTCATTAGTGTTGTCTTTGATGAGTTTTACCTAGTGAAACAAAATTTGTTCGAAATAGTGTTAATATGCATAAGATATGATGTTGCAAAGTTTGTCAGTTGGGGTTATTTCGAATTTTTTTAAGTACAATTCTATAACTATATTTTTATATTTATAAAAATCAAAAATTAAAATTTAAAATGAACGTAGTCATTAAAAGCATGCATCCTTTTTCATGTCTGACCCTGTCATGCACCCTAGGGCGTACCTACCATACTCGATAAGTGGATCATCTGGTAATGAATTAAACTTGTTAATTTCAAGCCTTCGGTTTGTGAATCTATCAGCAAATCGATGCATTAAGCTTGTTCTTCCAGACAAGTCTCTTCGTCGAGAGCTTCCTGGAGCGCCATAATGTAACACCCCCAAATCGGGTCGCAAGGGAATATGGGTTGGGGGTGGTACTTCATAGATCAATAACACAAGATATATATAAGAACGGCCATTAAAAGCCGTTTAAAACTGATACATTGGATTTAACAAATTGTTTGTTACAAAAGCCCGAAGCATCACTTGTTCACTTGTTCAAAATACAAAGATTTCTAGCCCACAACAGATATACAAAATGTAATGCGACAAAATCTTTAATGCAGGACATCCAAATCAAAACCACCAATGTATCCCTTGCACCTCGTGCCTTATTGATCCCCTGAAAAACATTGCTTAAAACGTCAACATATTGTTGAGTGAATTCATAGGTTTATAAAATGTATAATATAGGACCGCAAGATTCCCCCATGATAATGCAACAGATGCAAACATCATAATAAAATGTAATTACGTTTTCCTAAGCTCATGAAACTGAAGCTCGACATGTATGAATTGCAATATAAATTGCCAACATTGCCCGAGATGATGTTCTAACCCGCAACATCCTGTGACCGACATGGTATACGTTCGTTGTCCAGCAAACCGGCACAGTCAGCATGACTCACCTGAACGGGGATGTCAATCCCAAATAGATCTATTTATAACATTCACGCTCACAACAGTAATTGAGAGTTCATGATAATGGGCTCAGATGGTTATCGCTACTTAGGCAGACACGTAATCGTAATGTGAAATGTCCACTTGCATCCAATTGTAAAACATGCATATGTTTCTCACCCCAAAACTTATAAATCATTAAAATGTAAAATGTGAGGCTATGAACTCACCTTGAGTAATGCATATCATATTATATCACAGAAAATGCGTCAGATAAACGCCGAATGCAACCTAATCCAATATAGGCCGTATAAGTACTAAGCACTTTGATTAACTACTACCATATACAATTCTATATAGCTACATCACCATCTAATCGTGTTTGTGAAATCATATTTATAAAGTTAAAACGTTAATAAATATCTCAATAGCAAAAACGACGCAATTTCTTCGTTTTAAGCCCGTTTCTTACGTTTCTTATGTCCACGGTTTCGTATTAAGATGAGTCATCAAAATATTACATTTTCATATTTTTAGTTCCCTGATGAACAGTGGTTTTTACTGTTCATAACAGTTTATAAATTTATTTTTATAAATTTAGTTATCGTAAAACCCGTAAATGTCGTATTTTATCCGTTTTAGCTCTGATTTTAGTGATTCTTTCGAGCACCTCTTCGTAATTACAAATCTTATCAAAATATAACATTTTTCAAAAATATGTATCTGTTATGAATAGTGATTTTTAATGTTCATAGTTTATAAAATTATTTTTATAAATTTTAATTACCGTAAACTTGCAAAATTCATAACTCCTTCGTTATTGATTGAAAAATTACGATTCTTATTGTTTTAGAATCCTAAAATTATGTACTATCTGGGAAAAATAATAAACCTTATATATCATAAGTATTTTATAACTCATGTTTATAAAATTTCTTTTATAACGCGTTTAATTAACGTATAACTTAAAATTAGCGTATCTCATTCGTTATAAATTGTTTTTTCGAGTTCTCTACATGCCCACAATTCTTGTGACATGTAGTATTTTATAAAATCAAAAAATATATATTTTAATTTCGAATTTCAAATAGAAGGTTTTGAACTTTTTCTTAAAATGTGTTTAAAATGAGTTTTTCTAAATTTTAAGTTTAATCACTTTGTTACAAGTCTATTACAACACTCATAATCACATGTCTTACATCCTTAGGGTCTCTCGTCCATGATTAGTCCATATATTATCCAATCATCACAAGATCCAAATGTGTACACACTTATTTATCCATGAACTTTCATAAGTATACTTTTTCGTTAACTTGTTTACATATACTTTTTATACATAACCAACACTTGTACATTACTTATACTTCCATTATAACATGATATGAACATTCATACAACATATATAAAAGTTTACCAAACCATAAACATGTGTAAAAATCCATTTTTACAAGTAAACAAGTCCTTAGATGGTGATTAACTACACAAACATTATATATGCATAAAATCATGAAAAAAAAAGATTAAGAGTTTTAGGTAACCTTAATATGAAGTATAGTGATGAACAAAGTGATCTAAATCCTTGTTTAGAAACCAAACCCTAGCTTACAACCCTTGAAAACCCTAATTCCAAATGAAACCCTAATCTTGCTTCTTGCTTGATTAACCCTTGTAAACCTTAAACCAAACCTTCTAAACACCTAAGGTTATCTTAGATATCATGTAGGAATATGTGTAAATGTTGTAAATAAGTTTGATATAGATTTTGTGTGTGTTTGGATCTTGGTCGTGGGTTTTGAGGGAGACAAAGAGAGTGTTTGAAGTTTTTCACCTAAGGAAATGAAAGTGTATGTGTTCTACTTACACTAGTGCAAGACTTATATGACCATAGGAGTAGTCAACATTGTACATAGAAGTCTTAGGACACAAATGAGGATTTCTAGGAAGTCTTGGTCCATTTTACTATTAGGGTTAGTAAGGAAAATAAGTCTTGGTTCCTAAATCATGAGAACATCCCATAAAAATAAAGAAAGATGTTTGCTAGATATTATTTTTGGTTCTTATCTCTATAAATCCAGCCATATAAGCTTATATGTGATGATATTTTGTAAACTTTGGGGATTGGGTACAATTGTGGGTATTTGTTGAAGCGTAGCAAAGTTTTGGTGGTTCCGGGAAAGCCTAAACATATTTTATCGCGAAACGTAAACACTTTACGTAACCAATAAAAATAAAATGAACAAAGTTAATAATTATCCTCAAAATAATTACTTAACACTTGCTTGATGTAAACATTTAATTGTTTGATGCCCGTTTACATTGAACGATAATTTTTAGCTTACGCAATGTAACTTAACGATTTACGATTTAAAAGCAAACGCGTACAATACTAAAAATAAATAGTGAATACATTGACGTCGTAAACGACCCTAGAACACGGGGTGTTATAGTCTTCCCCTGTTAAATGAGCCTTGTCCTTAAGGCTTAAGACGCGGCACTTGATGACGATGCGGTCTTTGTTAAGAGGTATGTATATTTCTCCCTGAACTGGTCTTCATGTTCCCATGTTAACTCAGGACCTCTCCTGGAGTTACATCGAACCTTGATTATTGGAATGCGGCTTCTCTTTAACCGTTTAACTTCACGGTCCATGATTTCTACCGGATCCTCGATAAAATGAAGCTTGTCATCAAAGCGAAGTCTATCTAACGGAACGACTAATGGTTCGTCGGCATGACACCTTTTCAAGTTGGATACATGAAACGTATTATGAACCCTGCTTAGCTCTTCAGAAAGCTCAAGCTTGTAAGAAACGTCTCCAACCCTTTCCAACACCTTAAAAGGTCCAACATATCTGAGGTTTAGCTTCCCTCGTTTGCCAAAATATACCACCCCTTTCCAAGGCGAAACCTTAAGCATAACCTTATCTCCAACTTGAAATTCCATCGGCTTACGATTTAAATCAGTGTAACTCTTTTGTCTATCACGGGCGACTTGCATCCTTTGCTTGATCTGGATGATCTTCTTTGATGTTTCTTGAACTATTTCTGGACCAGTGAGTTGCACTTCTCCAACCTCGGCCCAACAAACAGGTGAACGACACTTCCAACTGTAAAGTGCTTCAAATGGTGCAGCCTTGATGCTAGCGTGATAGCTATTGTTATACGAGAACTCGACCAACGGCAAATGGTTAACCCAACCCTTTCCGAAGTCGATCACACAAGCACGCAGCATATCCTTGAGAGTTTGAATAGTTCTCTCGCTTTGCCCGTCAGTTTGTGGATGGTACGTAGTACTCATATCCAAGTTAGTACCCAAAGCCTTCTGAAGTGACCTCCAGAAATTCGATGCAAACCTCGGGTTGCGATCACAAATGATTGAGACAGGGATTCCATGCCTCGTGACCACTTCTTTTAGGTATATTCTTGCCAGTTTCTCCATGGGATCAGTTTCCCTTATGGGTATAAAGATTGCAGACTTAGTAAGTCGGTCAACAATCACCCAAATAGTGTTGTAGCCTTGTGACAACTTAGAAAGCTTCATGACAAAATCCATAGTGATATTGTCCTACTTCCATTGAGGTATATTGGGTTGTACCAACAATCCTAATGGCCTTTGGTGTTCGGCCTTGACTTTAGCACATGTCAGACATTTGCTAACATAGGTGGCGATGTTGGCCTTCATATTGGGCCATCAATATAGCTTCTTCATGTCCTGATACATTTTGTCAAAACACGGATGAATATAGTATTTTGACTTGTGGGACTCGTGCATGATCACGGTCCTGAAATCACCATAACATGGCAACCAACTCCTGCCATTGAAGCATAGAGTTCCATCCATATGGGGTTCCAACTTTTCCGTTCTAAATTTCTCCGGATCCTTAGAATTTTCAAGCAACATACCTCTAACATCTTCGTTCTAGATGTTCTCTGGTTTTTGTGCTTCAGTCTGAGCATTCAGGATTTGTTTAGGAAGATCCAAGCCAATATTCATCACTAAGGCTCAAACTCTTAATGGTTTACTCCGCTCCTTCCTGCTCAAAGCATCAACAACAACATTCGCTTTCCCCGGGTGGTAATGGATCTCACAGTCGTAATCACTGAGCAGTTCTAACCAATGACGCTGCCTCATATTCAGCTCCTTTTGATTAAGAATGTGTTGTAGACTCTTGTGATCCGTGAACACCATACACTTGGTCCCGTACAAATAGTGTCTCTAAACTTTTAGAGAAAACACTATCGATCCAAGTTCCAAATCATGAGTTGTATAGTTCTTCTCATGAATTTTTAATTGGCGTGATGCATAAGAAATTACTTTCTCTCTTTGCATTAATACATCACCCAATACCTTATGCGACGTATCACAATAGACTACGAAATCTTTGCTTCCCTCAGGTAAAGCCAGAATTGCCGCACTGCACAACTTCTGCTTTAATAACTGGAAGGCGGCTTCCTGCTTGTCTCCCCAATCAAACTTAATTCCTTTATGAGTAAGCTTGGTCATCGACTTGGCAATCTTCAAAAATCCTTCGATGAATCTTCGGTAGTACCCAGCAAGACCTAAGAATTGGCGAATCTCTGTTGGTGTTTTAGGAGATTCCTAGTCCTTTATGGATTCAATTTTTGGCAGGGTCCACGTAAATGCCTTGACTATCAATCACGTGGCCGAGAAATTGTACCTTAGGAATCCAAAATTCACATTTAAAGAACTTAGCATACAACTTCTCTTTCTTAAGCAATTCCAGAACTGCCTTAAGGTGTTCTTCATGTTCCTTCTTGTTCTTAGAGTAGATAAGGATATCGTCAATAAAGACAATCATAAATTTATCCAAAAATGGCTTGCACACGCGATTCATGAGGTCCATAAATACCGCTGGTGCGTTCTTCAAGCCAAATGGCATAACTTGGAACTCATAATGACCATATCGAGTTCAGAATGCCATTTTTGGAATATCCTCTTCTCGTACTCGAAACTGGTGATAAGCTGATCGCAAGTCTATCTTAGAATAAACACTGGATCCTTGTAGTTGATCAAACAAATTGTCGATGCTTAGAAGTGGATAACGATTCTTCACTGTCATCTTGTTTAGTTCTCGATAGTCGATGCACATTTAAAACGACCCATCCTTCTTTTTGACAAACAAGACCGGAGCTCCCCAAGGTGAGGAACTGGGTCTTATAAAGCCCTTGTCAGATAGTTCTTTCAGTTGCTTCGAAAACTCTTTCATTTCGGAAGGCGCCAATCGATAAGGTGCCCGTGCCACATGTGCAGCACCATGTATCAGATCGATTTGAAATTCCACTTGTCGAGTCGGAGGAAGACCCGGCAAGTCCTCAGGGAATACATGAGGAAAATCTCAAACTATCAATACGTCATCAAGTCGCTTCTTCTTCGACTTGTCTTCCGTCTCCTTTGTAGTAACATTTGCCAAAAAGACTGGACATCCTTTTAGCATGTATTCTTGTGTTTTGGTGTACGAGATAACGTGCAGACGAGCCTTGTTTCCCCGGTTGCTTTCGTCACCGTGAATGATTAGGGTTTCATTTCCCCAGGGAATACGAACGACCTTCTCGGCACACATAATGATTGCTTGGTACTTTACCAACCAATCCATACCAATTATAGCGTCAAAACTACCAAGTTTTACGGGAATTAAGTCTATGTTGAATGGGTGGTTCAGGATGTTTAATGTACAACCCCTAAGGATAGTGTTCAACCCAATTATTCTCCCATCGGCTAGTTCAACATCATAATAGTCATCTAATGCAGTTGGTGTGATATCAATTTGGGAGCTAAATGCAGTAGATACAAAACTCCTATCGGCACCAGTATCGAATAAGATAGAAGCATAGCGGTTGTTTAGAAGGAATGTACCTGTCACGATGTTGGAGTCTAGGTTTGTCCCTGCATGGCCTACCGCATACACTTTCGTTGGAGCATTGACATTTCTAGCTGAGTTGCCTCGATTGTTGTTGTTCTTTAGTTTTAGACATTCCCTCTTAAAATGTCCTTGGGTACCACACTCATAGCAAGTAGGATTCTGACCTGTCCTAGTGCCCCTTTGGTTATTAGCAGTGTTGGCATTAGCAGGACTCCTATAATCACGGGCCAGATGGCCAACTCGATTGCACTTGTGGCATTTGGGAGCACACGGACCATCGTGGTGATAATTAAACTTAGGGCATATGGGTTTAGATCCCCCATATAGCTTCTTCTCACCAGTCCCTATAGCATAAGCCCTGCCGGTATTCTGCCTCTTGTTTTGTGGTTGTTGTTGTTGGTTATTATCTTGATTTCTCTTATTCTTTGTCTGACGATCAGCAAAAGTGCGGATTTTCTTATCCATTAACTAGGTTGCGATTTCAACTGCTTCTTGCATTGTCTTTGGTTTAGACGCCACTACACTCCCATGAATCATGTCGAGAAGACCATCGACATATTTTTCAATTTTATCAGATTCTTCGGGAAACATCCTCTCGTACAACAAAGCTAATTCCTAAAAGCGTTAGGTATAACTTATCAAGTCAATACCTTTCACCTTCAGATCCCAAATCTCCATTTCTAGTTTCTTAATTTCATTTCGAGGACAGTATTTGTCAGTCATCAATTTCATGAGTGTTTTCCAAGGCATACCGTAAGCGGCCTCATGACCAACTTTCTTGACATGAGTGTTCCACCATGTTAAAGAAACTGAATGGAGAGTGCAAGTAGCACACTTGATTTGATTCTCAACTGTACAATTACTGATGTGGAAAACAGACTTTATTCTTTCAAACCATTGAGATAGACCGACAACTCCTTCCATGCCTTTGAAGTTTAATGGTTGAAATTTAAGAAAGTTAGTGTAAGTACATTTACGGGCAGTTCGTTCTGTCCTCCTGACACCCGTTCTCGAATTATGGCTATCATCGCCATTCATATTTATGTTAGCATTACGTGCTGTCAAAGCGGCAGTAATTCCTTGGTCAATCATTGCCTGAAGCTGGGCATTAGTGACAAATGTGGTATTGGTTGTTTCTGGGGCTGTGTTTGACCTTGTGGCTCTTTTTGGTGCCATTTTCTTCAATCACAAGAAAATATAATACCCGTTAGATTTCGCAAAATCATAACTATGACATGACATATACACAATAAGTAAAGAGAGATCACAACACACAGTGAAATATACAACTGAATTAAAGTTAACAATGGTGTAGCTAAATTGACATTCATTCATAATAAATTCAATTACATACATGACATAATACCACCATTCCATATATAATTAGAAAACATACATGATTGGTTCAGATACAAAATGATCACAATGATTAGGTTACAAGATAAAATATACAACCTAAAGCCATACTAGCCGGGAGTTACCCGTAATACTTAGTAGGTTGTACAAAATAACTAGCCATAACATGATCTAAGAACTACTACCAGCCTCCCCTGGTGCATCTGGCTGTGCCGGACCTTTAGCTGGTCCCTATTGTCTCTGAAATGCTGTCATCTGTGTCTGTAGTGCCTTCAGCAGCTTTAGTGCCTCAATGAACTGTGCCTGTCTCCTGCGGTCTGCTACCGGCAACTCTATAATCGCCACCTGTCTCCTGCGGTCCGCTGCTTGCAACTTTGTAATCACTGCCTGCTAACCCAATATAGTAGTACGCAGTGACATAACCTCTAAACGTGCAAAATCACTAACGTCTATGGATCGTCCCTAAGCCTCTTGAGACATCCAAGACTCTCTCTCCATCAATAGAGCTGTACGAGCATGTGCATGCCTATCCTTATACAGCATGTTGAGCCGACCAGCCATCAGCTGTCGCTCAGTCTGCTCATCATCTAACCTCACATAGATCTCGTCTGTGTCTTGCCTAGCCCTAGTGGCAAACTCTGTCATCCGTCGACCCAAATCTGTGTCATCAGTCGTTGGTGCCCCTGACATGTCTACCAGCATCTCATCCTAAGTGTCGATGATCCCATAACCGACATCTCTCTCTAAATCACGCCTAATCTTCCTATATATGGTGGCAACAAAACCATAGTCTGCCCTAAAACCTCCAGGAGGTCTAGCAGTAGGGCAGACGAGCTCTCTCCTACCTTATATCTCGGACCGAGAGCGATACATAACCTCTTCCGAGGAGGTAAGGTAACCTCGGGTCTGTCTGCTCTACGGTCAGTAGAGAGTAGATGCAAAGATAGTGATGAAGTAGGTATTGGTATGGGTAAGAGTGGTGGTATCCTCGATGGTGGGGTACCTAATGGTGGTGTATCTGCTCTGGTGTGGGAGAGTATGATATGTGGCGGTGGTAAATGGGAAGTAGATGGGGCCTCAGCTCTTAGCCGAATCATCGCAGCTCTGTAGCCTAATGGATAAGTAGGACTAACAGGTAATGGTGGAGGTGCTAAAGGCGGTGGTGGTGATACTAGGAGTGGTGATAATACTGGTAGTGGTGATAGTATCGAGGGTAGTGGTAGAGAAGGAATCTGAGGCAGTGGTGATGACCATAGGGAAAGTGGTGATGGTGGTGGAGTAGGTATAGCAAGGAGTCTGGTAACCTTTGTATCTGAAGGAAGTGATAGGGTGTCTGAGGTCGGATGGATATCCTAGCAGTAATATGGTATGCAAGATGCAGTGGTGGTGTGGCCGCAGACTCGATTGTCTTAAATGGCTCAGTCTCCTCAGCAGATGGGGCATGATCAACAGCTGGAAAAGCAACAACTGTAGAGTCGACAGGAGCTAGGTGCTCCTCCTCCTCCTTATCCTCCTCAATATCAACATCATCGTCATCCTTGTCATCGTCCGATGACTCATCCTCATCACTGCCATCGTCTCCTCTGTCAGCAGGATAATCAGCCGGATCCTCCTCAGGGTCCTTATCATCATCCTCCACCGGATCCTCCTCGAGATTAGACCCAGGAACATAGCCTGGTGAATCAGCAGCGAGTGAGGCAGCAATAGGCAGGGGCTGCTCCTTAGCTGGGAGTATCTCATCCTTTGGTGGCATGAACTCTGGATAAACCGGCTCTGGAACAAAGTCTGGTAAAGGTGGGTACTCAGGATCCGATACATAATCAGGAGATGGCGGGGCCTGAAAAGCAGCTAGCACATATACATATGGATCCTCTGGCATCACGGGTGGTCCATCGACCCTCGGAGATCCGATGTCTGAAAACCTTCTAAATGGACTGGACATAGCAATGTATGTAACCGTGGAATCCTTATAATCTGACATGACTGTATCTGAAAATCCAAAATAGCTTATATTATTATTTAATATAAGACTCTTACAGTAATATACATTTATACCATAACATGTGTATCAATCATGAATGCATCTAGTCTAATCAACTAATGCAACAACTAGTGTATGTATGTATGTCCCGTGAAAATCCCTTTGTGTGGATGCAATGTTTGAAAACGGTTATAGTCTAGCAAAAACATTTGACCTGGTACTCTATAACCTTGGCTCTTGATACTAATCCGTAACACCCCCAAATTGGGTCGCAGCGGAATATGGGTTGGGGGTGGTACTTCATAGATCAATAACACAAGATATATATAAGAACGACCATAAAAGCCGTTTAAAACCGATACATTGGATTTAACAAATTGTTTGTTACAAAAGTCCGAAGCTTCACTTGTTCACTTGTTCAAAATACAAAGATTTCTAGCCCATAACAGATATACAAAATGTAATGCGACAAAATCTTTAATGCATGACATCCAAATCAAAACTATCAATGTATCCCTTGCACCTCGTGCCTTATTGATCCCCTGAAAAACATTGCTTAAAACGTCAACATATTGTTGAGTGAATTCATAGGTTTATAAAATGTATAATGTAGGACCGCAAGATTCCCCATGATAATGCAACAGATGCAAACATCATAATAAAATGTAATTACGTTTTTCTAAGCTCATGACAATAAAGCTCGACATGTATGAATTGCAATATAAATTGCCAACATTGCCAACATTGCCCGTGATGATGTTCTAACCCGCAACATCCTATGTCCGACATGGTATACGTTTGTTTTCCAGCAAACCAGCACAGTGAGCATGACTCACCGAACGGGGATGTCAATCCCAAATAGATCTATTTATAACATTCGCGCTCACACCAGTAATTGACAGTTCATGATAATGGGCTCAAAGGGTTATCGCTACTTAGGCAAACACGTAATCGTAATGTGAAATGTCCACTTGCATCCAATTGTAAAACATGCATATGTTTCTCACCCCAAAACTTATAAATCATTAAAATGTAAAATGTGGGGCTATGAACTCACCTTGAGTAATGAATATCAAATTATATCACAAAAAATGCGTCAGATAAACGCCGAATGCAGCCTAATCCAATATAGGCCGTATAGGTACTAAGCACTTTGATTAACTACTACCACATACAATTCTATATAGCTACATCACCATCTAATCATGTTTGTGAAATCATATTTATAAAGTTAAAACGTTTATAAATATCTCAATAGCAAAAACGACGCAATTTTGTCGTTTTAAGCCTGTTTCGTACATTTCTTATGTTCACGCTTTCGTATTAAGATGAGTCATCAAAATATTATATTTTCATATTTTTAATCCCCTGATGAATAGTGTTTTTTACTGTTCATAACAGTTTATAAATTTAGTTATTGTAAAACCCGTAAATGTCGTATTTTATCCGTTTTAGCTCTGATTTTAGTGATTCTTTCGAGCACGTCTTCGTAATTACAAATCTTATCAAAATATAACATTTTTCAAAAATATGTATCTGTTATGTATAGTGATTTTACTGTTCATAGTTTATAAAATTATTTTTATAAACTTTAATTACCATAAACTTGCGAAATTCATAACTCCTTCGTTATTGATGAAAAAATTACGATTCTTATTGTTTTAGAATCCTAAAATTATGTACTATCTGGGAAAAATAATAAACCTTATATATTAAAAGTATTTTATAACTTGTTTTTATAAAATTTCTTTTATAACGTGTTTAATTTACGTATAACTTAAAATTAGCGTATCTCATTCGTTATAAATCGGTTTTTCGAGTTCTATACATACCCACGATCCTTGTGACATGTAGTATTTTATAAAATCATAAAATATATATGTTAAATTCGAATTTCAAACAGAAGGTTTTGAACTTTTTCTTAAAATGTGTTTAAAATGAGTTTTTCTAACTTTTAAGTTTAATCACTTTGTTACAAGTCCATTACAACACTCATAATCACATGTCTTACATCCTTAGGGTCTCTAGTCCATGATTAGTCCATATATTGTCCAAAAATCACAAGATCCAAATATATACACGCTTATTTGTCCATGAACTTTCATAAGTATACTTTTTAGTTAACTTGTTGACATATACTTTTTATACATAACCAACACTTGTACATTACTTATACTTCCATTATAACATGATATGAACATTCATACAACATATATAAAAGTTTACCAAATCATAAACAAGTGTAAAAATCCATTTTTACAAGTAAACATGTTCTTAGATGGTGATTAACTACACAAACATTATATATGCATAAAATCATGAAAACAAAGAGATTAAGAGTTTTAGGTAACCTTAATATGAAGTGTAGTGATGAACAAAGTGATCTAAACCCTTGTTTAGAAACCAAACTCTAGCTTACAACCCTTGAAAACCCTAATTCCAAATGAAACCCTAATCTTGCTTCTTGCTTGATTAGCCCTTGTAAACCTTAAACCAAACCTTCTAAACACCTAAGGTTATCTTAGATATCATGTAGGAATGTGTGTAAATGTTGTAGATTAATTTTGTATGGATTTGGTATGAGTTTGGAAGTTGGCCGTGGGTTTTGAGAGCAACAAGGAGAGAAAAAGTGTTGTTTTCACCTAAGAAATGAAATGTGTGTGTGTATCTTTCTAGTGGCAAGCTTATATACTCTCAAGACTAGTCAAAGAAACACTTAGAGGAAATCTAGGAAAGTCTTGGTCAAGAGTAGGAAAGTCTTGAGAAAAATATCTAAATGTTCCTAAAAGGTGAGATCATCCCATGAAATTTAGGGGAGGTGTTTTGTAGATAAAATCTTTGTATCTCTCCACCTATATCCGGTTATATATGTATATATGTGATGTTATTTTGTAAATTTTGAGTATTGGGTATAATTGTGGGTATTTGTTGAAGCGTAGAAAAGTTTTGGTGGTTCCGGGAATGCCTAAACGCATTTTATCGCGAAACGTAAACACTTTACGCAACCAATAAAAATAAAATGAACAAAGTTAATAATTATCATCAAAATAATTACTTAACACTTGCTTGATGTAAACATTTAATTGTTTGATGCCCGTTTACATTGAACGATAATTTTTAGCTTACGCGATTTAACTTAACGATTACGATTTAAAAGCAAACGCGTACAATACTAAAAATACATAGTGAATTTAGTGACGTCGTAAATGACCCTAAAACACAGGGTGTTATATTAACTCTAATTCCTTTCTAATTAGCATTTCCATCATCAAATTAGTATTTTAACTTACAAATTCTCTCTTTCTATTTTTGATTTCTCTAAATTCTTTTAGCTCACAATTCTCTCTGTCTATTTTTGATTTCTCTTAATTCTTTTAGCTCACAATTCTCTTCTCAACCAACATGTAGATCATTCCAGATTGAAATGTTAAGCAATGTACTCCACAAGAATCAAATAGTTTCCATCTTACTACCTTGTACACTTGTTGCATCTTCCAGACTTCATCCTCTACATTTGGTTCAAACATGGTCTTCAAATCACCCCATAATAATCTTTCATAGCCTTCCTCTGGCCTTGTTGACCCATGTTTAGCTTTTACCAATTTTAACAAACTTTCAAAATCTTCTATGTCAAAGCTTTTAAGCATCTAAATAAAGGTTGAGTACCTCTTTGAACTTCCATCAGCTCTTATAATTTGAAAGTAGCCGATCTTTCCTTCTTTAATGATCTTCCAGCCAACAATAATTGGAGGCTTAGTGGCCAAAGGAATAGCATCAATTGCTACTTTCTCTTCATCAGGAACAATTTTCATGAGCTCTTTCATCTTAGCTGCTTCCTGATCATCATCCACCTTTTGCTTCTTTGCATTCTCTTATTCTAGCTCATCTCCTGCTCTTTTAGAACTACATTCTTCTCTTATCTTATTACCTTCTACTCTTACTTTACTACCTTCCACCAATTATGTATCTATATCTACAAATGTGTTTACCTTTTTCATAGCTTTGTCAAATAACTTCGGAATATCTGCAAAGGATTTGCTCTTTAAGTCTTTGGGCTTCCATCCATTCATGTTTTTCAAATAGGTACACATGATACTCCTTTGTTGAGCTCTTGTTGGTGGTCTGTTTCTTTTCTCTTCTGCTCTTTTAGCTACAAAGTGCTTTCTCCTTTTCTCCAAGAGTTGTTGAAACAGTGTAGCCTTCTCTACAATAGTTAACTCCTCTTGTTCCTCTGCTTGCAGCCTTTGAGCTAGTTCATAATCAGTCTCAATCTTGGTCTCAATATCATCCCAAGCTATGTTGGCTTCTTCAACTTGTTGAGCTTTTTCTCTGATAAGCTTTTCTTCTTCTTCTTCAGCTTGTAGCTTAAATGCAAGTTTTTCATCAAGCCTGATTTGATCTTTCTTTGAGAAATTCTTTACAGGTTCAGATTCAACCATTTTACCTTTACCTTTATCTTGAATTGTTGCCTGGGATAGTTGTTGTGAAGATATTGTTGTTGTTGTTGTTGTTGTTGTTTCCACTGGCTCTTTGAAGATAATTCTTTTCACTTTGGGCTTTGCTGTTCTTAATTCTTGAAGTGCTTGAGCCAATGTAATTTCTTCAGGAGTTATTATAATAGTTGTTGCAGCAGTACTAACTTGAGCAACACCAGCAGTATAACCTTCTCTACAATAGTCAACTTCTCTTGTTCCTCTACTTGTAGCCTTTGAGCTAGTTCATAATCAGTCTCAATCTTGTCCTGGATATCATCTCAAGCTATGTTGGCTTCTTCAACTTGTTGAGCTTTTTCTCTAACAAGCTTTTCTTCTTCTTCTTCTTCAGCTTGTAGCTTAAATGCAAGTTCTTCATCAAGCTTGATTTGATATTTCTTTAAGAATTTCTTCACAGGTTCAGATTCAACCATTTTACCTTTACCTTTATCCTGAACTGTTGCCTTGGATGGTTGTTGTGAAGATATTGTTGTTGTTGTTGTTATTGATTTCACTAGCTCTTTGAAGATAATTCCTTTCACCTTGGGCTTTGCTGTTCTTAATTCTTGAAGTGCTTGAGCCAATGTAATTTCTTCAGGAGTTATTGTAACAGTTGTTGCAGCAGTACTAACTTGTGCAACACCAGCAATACTAACTACATCACCTTTCTTACTATCAGGAACTCCTTGTTCTGCAACAAATACCTCTTCACCAGCAAGATCACTTACATCAAACATCATCTCTTCATTCACATTCTGTGTACTAACTAGGGTAATGATCATTAACAAAAATAAAACTTTGAAAACTAAAAGAGATCTTTTAGAAAGGAAGTTTTCGAATTGAACGAGAAAATTAAGAAACTTGAGAGAAGTAAAGAAATTGATATTGCATGTAAGTTATGTCAAGAACTCAAATTGGAAAACGCTAGACTTAAGGAAACTCAAGTTAAGTTTGTAAAATTTAATAAAAGCGCTAATTCACTAAGATAAATGTTAGATAATCAAAAGTCATCTAGTTGTAAAATAGGTCTAGGATTCGATACTAATAAAGGGTCAACTAGCGGAACCAAACCTATATGTTTTGTTGGATCGTCCGCTGAAAAAGCAACGGACGGATCTACCATAAAGGTGCGCGGATCCACCTTTCTTGGATCCGTGAGTCGCACCAATGGTGAAAAATTGACAGAACACGTTTTTAGTCCTCCCATGTCTTCTAGATCGGATTTTGTTATTACTAGGAAGAAACTAATACATAATAGAATTGATGACTCAAAGAAACCGTCTTTAAAACCATCTCTCAAAAGCGGTATAGGTTATGTCAAAACCGAGTCTAGATCGAAAACAACTCCGTCTAGGAGAAATATATCTTCTCAACCAAGATACAACACACCTCAACCTAGAAGAAACTCTAGAGAACCAATTCATCAAAACTTCTATGCTATGAATTAGAACAACCAACAAAGCCAAGGCTTTGTACATATGAGAAATTGTATCACATTTCAATATACCAATCAATTATAACAAATGCAAGGGATGTACAACACTAACATTTTCGGACCAATGAGATATTAGGGACCAAATGCTTGAATTTTAGTTTCATTGCGATCAGTGCTCTCCCTATTGCTTGAAAACAAGCTTGGAACCTGATGAATGTGGCATTCTGATCAGTGGTTACTCCAAACATCAAGACCCCTCGAAGATACATCAAAAGGATATATATCTCTACCTACAAAAAGCATAAGATCGGAGTAATGTTGTCTTTGAAAATAACTTAAAAGGAAAAAATCATAGGCAAAGGTACGATCTCAAGTTGTGTCACTCTTTCCCCTCCCTTACTATATCTAATGTCTAGAACACGTATACAAGCTTAGCATATCAACGATAACTATATCACATTGTCGACACAAATTTGTTGGAGCGCAAATAAGTGTCAAGTCTTTATCACGGCAAGAAAGGTAGTTAAATAACCTTAAAGATGGTAAAATCTTCAAAGAAACGGACATTTAGGAAAAAACGGTCTAATACGTAATGAAATTAGAAATAAGTCTCAAGACAAAAATTATGTCTCCGCCAACTAGGTAGTTTGGATTCGGCTATAACAGCAGCACACCAGTATCGCCCTTAGAACGCGTCGTCCGGAGCGTTTACTTCATAATACCATGTGCAGCAATATGTGATGCCACTCTCACCGACCTCTAATTTCGAGTCGATTGAAAAGTAATCGCGTTGATTTTCTTAAATTTATATACATTTTTCCATAATTGCATCACAATGAAAAAGCTTGAAAACAATACAATAACGAGATTTGATCATTTGAATGTAGTATAAACCCATGAATGTAATCTTGTATAGTCTAGACTCCATGCACATAAATAGCCCAAGCATCTAATTCACCTGAGAAAAACATGCTTAAAAATTTCAACATAAAGTTTGTGAGTTCACGGGTTTTTATAAGTATAAATGTTGAAATCAAAGATTTACAAAGCGTGTATGACCATTTAAATCCTTATAATAATCACAAAAATGTATGTATTTCAAATGTTGGATCAAAGATTTGAAATGATGACAATGTAATAAAGTACAAAGTCATAAAAACGTAATTTGACTACACTAATATGAAATAATGGACATGTGCTCAGTCACCTGATGCCCAACCAGGCATCACCCAGCATTGAAAATATATGTGCTCGTACCGGAGGCCCAATCTTGTCACACCCGAGCATTAAATAATGTGCTCATATCGGATGCCCTATCCTGGCATACCCGCGCATTGAAATAATGGACATATAAACGGGTTTGTAACCACGTATGTAAACGAGTATGTAACCAAGTTACAAAATCAAGTATGCAATTACGTATGTAAAAAGATTGTAAATGAATATGTAAACAAGTTGTAACGAGCATGTATTCTCCCCCGGGAATTGTAAAGTAAATCTAAAACAAGTAAAAGAGGGGCTATAAACTCACCTCGATGTTGCAGAACAATTGGCAGAAATGTAAATATTAAGCATAACACAATGAAAACCGGAATGGCTCAACCAAGAAGTTGTAGTTTATCTTAATGGTTATGTCCCACTAATTTAGGATGATGTATTTGGGTTTTCCGATGGATGATTAATAACAGCTACACGATTAATAAAAGGATATAGATTTCAAGTTTGTAAGAGTTTGGTGTTATTAAATAAAAAAGTTCAAAGGATAAATCACAAGTGTGTAAGTATATATATATATATTATATATATATATAATATATAAATATAAAGATATATATACTAAATATATATATATATATATATTGTGGAAAACTAGAAGGGGGTTGAATAGTTTTCCGCTTTTTGAATTAATGTTATCTTTATTTATAAAAACGTAGATTCGACTTTATGTGATCTCAATATGTGCACATTATATAACAACCCAAGAATTTTCATCAAATGCAAAACCTATTTTACTATTATCACAATTGTACGGGGAAATTTTTCGCTTTATTACATTACTTGTATTGCCAATATCTCAGTATGTCATGTAACTTACATAACTAAAGTAGATGAGCTCACGCAACCTATCTATGGCAATCTTATCTTCATATATGTCAAGCAAACATCATAACATGTCAAATCAATATCATAATATCATTATTACAAGGTACATTATTCCTATAAGGTACCATTTGCAACATCATATCAAAACAGGCTTTAAACCATTATCGGATGCCCTAAACCCTAATCTCATGGAAGGGTTAACCCCTAAAGTGAATGCACAAGCTACTAAAGCATATGTACAAGAATAATAAGATTCTAATGTGAAATATAAATCCATCAACTCAAAGTACAAATCTCTAAAAGCTCAATGTACAAGTCATTAAGCATGATCTCTAAAATAGCCGTTTTACCTCCGTTTTCATTCCAATTTCTTCACCACTACTCTTGTACAAGCTACTATACTCAATATACAATGTGTAAACCCTAATTATTCTATTCATAAACTTTCATACATCTTTTTACACACAAAACCCTAATTCAAAACTCAGAAACCCTAACCCGAGCTAAATACTAAACTATGACCCGTTTCTTCGTTTTTATCCATTGTAAACCTAAACCAATACTTAAATAAGTTATAATAATATAAATTACAACATTCTCAATCATATTCCATCATCATTTCATCATTCTACTTCATTTACACAAAGATTGAATCCAAGAAACCCTAAATGAACCCTAAGTAATCATTTGACCCATTTATTCGTTTTAAACCCGTTCAATCTCAAATAAGCAATCAAGAACCTTTGTAAACTCATGATATGAGTTTACAAACTATTATCCATCATTTCCTATCATTACTTTGGCAATATACTTGAAATAGAAACCTAGAAAACCCTAAAAGTCCATTACATGCCCTAATTCAAACCCACGACTATTTCAACCCATTCTAAACCAAACCACTTATCATTTTTCGTTAATTATCCAAGATACAAACCTTGTAAACACATATTAACATTTACATTGCAAGTATATTCGAAATCTAAGCATTGAATTCCCTAAAAACCCTAAACCGTGCCAAATGATACCCGCGGTCCCATTTCTTCATTTTAGACTCGTTTTAACCCAAACCAATTCCTAATATTTGCTAATTACCTTATTTACAGACCTTAAGAACATATTTTATCAATCCTTAATCATTAAACACGAAATACCACCAAGAAAACTTGTGAAAATCTTTGCCGAGTCCAAATCTGACCCGCGGTTAACATTGCCTCATTTTGACCCATTTTGACTTAACCCATGTGCAAACCACCTCAATAGACTCCTTCTAGATGTCCTTAAGCTGCTTATCCAGCAGCTTAGACCTTTCCATGGTCAAGAAAGAGGCCACATGAGTCTCTTTTCCTCCTTATCAGCCGCGGCAGCAAGAGAACCAAGCCAACACTTCAAACCTATGAACTTAGACCATCCACAACCTTGCAAATATAGCTTGTACACCTTCATTCCTAGCCCTCCTATGTGTCAAGACCAGAGATAGACCTTTGCTTACTCCCTTTGATGCCCAACGAGTATAAATAGAGGCATTGTGTGCCCATTAGAACTTGCACCCACCATCTCCTCTCTCAAACCCATAAGGCAGCAATCCTTTGCTCCCATATGATCCTAGGATCATTAAAGAAGGCTAAGAAGTGAAGCTTTGAAGATTTGAAGCCCCGGGAATAAGATACAAGGCGTACGAGTGGAAATACTACCCGAAACGACCCATTTCCACCATTTTTGCTCCTTGAAGCTCAAACCCAGGTTTTGAATGTTCTACTTCTGCTACTACACCCTTATAATGTTCATATGATCCTAAATATACTCTTTTTAAAGTTTCATAACTCAATTCATGCTCATTTTCCATTTTGATCCAAAACCGTACACCCGAAACCCTAATTTCATGTTTTTACTTAAACTATGAGCTAAACTTGTAAACTATTGTTATAATCTATCCTAGCATGATTAACTAATGTTAAAATAACCACTTTATTGATTAATGAAGGAATTTGAACTTAAAACCCGCGCGTTTACGTTTTGAAACCCTAATATGACCCGTTTTGCTTCCTAGCTTAACGAATCGTTATTTTAAACTTGTGTTGCGTTAAAACTTCATATTTTAGTTTATTATAACTTATAAATGTCTATTGAAATGTTAAACTAAGCTTGCATGGCAATTTGGACATGTTTTGTAAATATTATCCATGCAAGGGGTATATATCGTAACTTTCTAAAACTTATAACTAAAGGGGCTGAATATGTCATTTTATCAAAGTTATAACTATAGGGGTCTATTATGTCACTTTTCAAAGTCCAAGGTTTACTTGGTATATCTTTAAAAGTTAAAGGACCAAAGTCGTAAAAATGCAAACTCCAAGGACTATTCTGCAACTTTTCAAACCCCAAGGTCTAAAATGTAACATTTTGAAAAGTGTAAAATCATATTTATAACCTTACCAGACATAACTTTATTTAACGCTTCTCGTGCTTAACATTTCCAAATATTGATCAAAACGCTTAAAACTGATTATATCGTATCACAATACTAGGGAGCTTCATATTAAGAGGTTTCATCTTGGTATTACGTTCTGACTGAGTTGTTGGGTCTATGATTTAAAGTGACCTAGCTCCTCAAACGTTTACTGAATGACTTCTGAATTATGATGGCCCGAACAGTGATACAATAATTCCAAACTCTTCAATCAAACTCATAACTCTTAAAACGAAAGTTCTAGAGTACAATCTTCCCTACACACCACATCACCATCATCCACTTAACTTAGTCTGGTTGCATCTCTCCACGAGCACTGCTGCGTTCTCAAAGATACTTTTTAACGTAGAGATCTCAAGACAGTGTCTATACAACTCATCTATCTTCTTCTACCACATGTTACGGATCACCACATTCGATACTTAAACACGTGCTCGGAGAAAGCAGAAGTTAGTTTCATTTCTGTGCACACACACTCTGACACTAGCTCTTCTTCTCCTCGTACACATTAAAGTCTCTCAACACGCTTCAAATTCCGTGATGCGTCATATCCGACACTTTCTCCCTTACAATCTAATTTTCATCGTATGTTTTTATTGCGCAATTCTATACAACCTCACTGCCGAAGTGAGTCACACATTGCACACAATTATGCTACACCTATCCCACACACACACTTCTGACCATACATAGGCGACAAGACACCGAGACACCACGATATTCCAACTATTGCGAGAGCGCACTCTGCGATTAACGATATACCTTACTAACCTCTCTACAATTCACGAACCTCTGATCACGAGTGGCGTCTTACTACGATCACACACGCGAGAGCGCGTCTCGCGTCCTTGTCTTATACCAAGCTACATTGATATATCAACACCTAGCGAGCATTCAATCACGCGCGATGCGAGTGCCATTGTTATTTACTCCTACCATACAACTTATGATGCTAACTCAATCCACATTTCATATCACTTTCTACTTGCTCTCACTCTCAAACACAGAAACATCGCGGACCTTCTAACTCTTGAGAGGTGCAAGCTTAGTCCTGATTGCCCTCCATAGCATATGCGTCTTTAATGATCTGCTCACATATATTCATTGAGTAGCACGGATCTGGCGAGGCACGTCCCAGATTTCGTCTCACTTGCATGTCTCTGCACGGAGCGGTACAACACTAGCTTCTCTATCCTCACTTTCATTGTACACTATAAATCACCTCTATATGTATCAACAATGCTACTTACTTAGAGTGATTGATCTACATACAACGGGAGAGCCATCACAATGATTTTGCTCTACACACTGCTATGTCTCCTATTTATCTAGTACATAATGACAAGCACATTGTAGTATACGCATGACGACTAAGATTCCACATTATCACTACTAGATAAGCGAGGAGGAGAGAGGGTGACGACATCATATCGCAGACAACACTCAGTGTACAACACACACTTTGTCCGATGAGAGTTCTATAGGTCGTACACACATAGATCTAATCACTACTATCTGGGTACACTCTCAGCTCGACACATGATGGTGACAATCACGGGAACGGTTATTATGGGAGATAGCTATTTTGATGTATTATCGATAGGATGTCTTCACTGGCTACGTATCGAGATACAGGGTCACTAGCACTGAGCAGCAATTTCACTCTAGTGATATATGGATTTGGTACACAAGAGTCACGGATTGTGTCGGACGGGTAGCAGACATAGGAAGAGTATACACTATCAGGTCATACACGATAGCTTCTTTGCACGTCAGCGAGTTCTCTATTACTACTATCTCTTCTCTATCCTATTATGAACACACTGGGTATCGACTGATATTCAACAGTGGGATGATCGTCACATGATGATGAGGAAATTTTGTAGATGGTGAAGGGACGGCTAAGGGAGACTGAGGTGTATCGGGATACACACATGTGACGTGTGGTACACAACTCAGTAGAGTGGCATAGAGGGGCATTGTGGGATGAGTAGATAGAGTATAGAGTATCTATCAACATCACGATAGTGATACAGGAGGATGAACGGACACATTGGGGTTGTGACACAGATCTGGACGCGTCAGTCTCTCTGTGTCATTTCGAGCTAGTCTGAGAATTGTCTCTAGATGTGTATCACACAGTCGACTCTTATGCACATCATGTTTTCAGACTAGGATATCGAGAGTCACGCTCACACACTCTTGTAGAGTGTGGACATTGGACTTTAGCGAGATGGGTAATGGGATTATTTGGGTGGGTTGGTTGGGGATTTTGTTGGAGGGTATTGTGATATATTAAGGGGGGGGGTTAGAGTAGAGCAATTTTCACATGTGTAGGCGAGATAGTTCACATATCAAGACATACACGAGTATCATGATGGTCATCTATATACAACATGGGTAGTAGTTCTAGAGGGATGGGTACGTAGTTATATAAGAATTGAGTAGTACTACAGGGTGTGATGGAGACATATGGGGTTTAGTTTTCTGAGCGATGTGACGTAGTATCAGGGATATGGTGTATATAGTATATAGATCAGTTCAGACGCGACAGGAGTGGACACACTACATGTTTGGATCTTTTTTTGTTAGGTCTGTGACACATATCCACCTAGTGTGACACACGTTGTACAAGAGTGCATTGTGACAGGTCTCGAGATGCTGTGGGAGAGAGAGGTGTGGGGATAATGGTTGGTTAGTAATATGATGTGGTGAGTCTAAGAACACAGTGTGTGGCATGAAGTTGGGTATGGTTCTTTTTAGGGGGTACTCTCAGGCGGTTCTTTAGATGATCTGAGTAGAACTGAGGTATTCATGTCGGAGCTCTCTGATAGTTCTGAGATTTATAGAACTGATACACTAGAGGCTTAGTGCCAGGTTATTATCTAGATAATTGGTGACTGGATTGGTAATGACCTTGGATCAGATCGTTCAAGACTAATCTTCTCTTACATAATATACTCTCACAAGACACTATGGATATGGTGGGACGAGGGATGACAACACGAAACATCACAGCAGTTTAGGAGTAAGGACACAGCATCACAGGACAAAGGGACACGAACGTGAGTGCTCACAGATTTATCACATGTGTTGGGAGAGAGAGGACACATTGATCCATTGACATCGGTAGAGGCAGACAATAATATGTGGCGACACCTTTCTGGATGAGATCACACAGACAAGAGACGCATTGTGTGGGAGGTATGGTGATGGTAGTGTGGTTAAGTTGGAAAAGTTATGCCTTACATCAGCGGTACTCATATAGGGTACACACTGATTCGATAGAGTCACTGGACAGAGTTTTCTGGGTGTGAGGGTCATGGGTGCAGTCTGACATGAAGATTATTGGTCTTAGACAGAGAGGGGGTCAGTCTATAGACTCTCCATATCTACATAGAGGAGTGGTATTGCTATTGGACACATATTCAGGCAGCGTTCTATGAGATTAAGTTCCTTGCTCTAATTCTATGGGACACATATTACTAAGGAGCTACTATAGCATTGAGAGCACAGAGCGTACACTGAGTCTAATGAGATCGTAGCAGACTGCACACATATGTTCTTCACCAACGACATCACAGTGACAGATTTAGGGAGCAGAGATCACTCAGGTTTGGTCAGAGTTTTACAGAGAGGGATCTAAGATTGGATATATTGAGTATCCTGTGATGAGATACTACTCGTCTAGAGAGTGTTCAGTTGTTGTGAGTACGAACTTGCAGTGGTGTTGCGTATCTGTAATTATCAGAGTATCACTTGTGTATAACACGCCTTACGATACTCTAGGGGAGCGGAGAATTCAAACATGTTTTAGATACGAGAACTTGACACATTGTGTCGGTGGAACTTCTGTTGACGTGTGACGAGGCTTAGTTGTGAGGTGGATGTTAGGTTTGAGAGGGACATTTTATGGGGGTCTTCTTCTATTATGAGGTTTGTGTGGGTGGTGTTCTGGGAGAGGTAGTAGTCTTCTCATAAGGAGGTATGATACGGCAGATACGTATACTAACACATGATCTCTGACGGTGGGTGAAGACAGAGTTGACACTTGATGTGGGACTGTGGTCTTACAGGGATGATGTTGAGACATAGACGACACACAGATTGGCGATGGGTTGGCACACAGAGAGCAACTGGGGAGAGGGGATTGAAGACTTATGAGACTGAATAGGGAGCTATATAGACATATCTCTTTGAAGTAGGTGTGTTCTATATTATTTAGATTTGTACACACGATGTCTGGACAGGTTTACAGTGGATGGTAGTTAGTCACGAGGAGGGAGGAGGACATCTCTGATATTCACGAGGAAGTGGTACAGATTTACATGTAAGTTTGATTTTGATTCAGGGGAGTATATTGTTTCTGGGTGGGTCTGATCCTAAATTTATATAGTGGGGTATCTGTAGATGGTGTGCAATCAAAGGTTATGTTTTAGGTGTGAGATTCTAGCGTTGAGTGGTGTCTGTTACTGATTCTAGAGGATAAGTATAGGGGGGGGATTTGGTGACTGGGGATGACGACGAAAGCAAGATCGTTGATAGCCACAGGTTGAGATGTGATTTTGAGACGACAGAGATACCTAATAATTGTTTTCTGGTTGGGGTGCACAGACATCACAAGTTCGTGTTCAGGCACATATGATACAGAGTGGTAGACACGTGGGCAGACGAAGAACTATGACAGTAGTTCTGTCTATACTGTACACGCACCTGTAGGGAGATTGACATATAAGGTGGGAGGTGCACTTGGGTGGAGAGTCTTGGGATGGGAGAGTAGCGATCACAGGAGTCATAGTTGTAGGTGAGAGGATTAGATGTGAGATATTGTATGATTGGAGTGTTTTTTGATGGTTTTGATTTTTTAAGGTTGGGTGGTATTTGGTTTTCTCTAGGAGGCAGCTGAGGGCATCTATATGACACAATGATATAGTTTGAGGTTGATGATGGGAGTCTCTGTAGTGGTACACTGGTTAGTACATGAATGATTTCTGTATAGATCTTTGGCAGGAGTGTAGTAAGGCGTATCTCTGGAGATGGTTATAGCACATGTCAAGAGAAGAGCAGGAAGGGTCTTAGATTGAGGGGTCTATGACATATCATATGGGTAGACCTGGTGAGGCGTTATGTAGAGGGAGAGTATAGATTCATGATAGGGAGTCATACAGTATGGACAGTAGATGACTGTGATTATAGATTATACACAGACACAGATTCTATGATACGTGTAATATAGATGAGTATGACAATATGAGAGAGGGAGTTTCCTGTAGGATATTGTGACACACAAGTGTGAGGAGCATAGTGTAGACGACACAGAAAGGAGGTGGAGTGGGATACATTGTATACTTATGGTTAGAGTATTATATGTCACAGGAGAGGTAGATTTACCGACCACGAGTGGGACAGGATAACATATCACATATTCGTCGTTTGGAAGAGAGAGTGTATACGGAGCACACAGTGAGTGTATGAGTCTCTAGAATGTACTTTACAGATATAACTGAGATTTACACGCAACCTATGACGGCATGTCTCTGAGGTAATATATATATGTCAGAGGTTGAGTGACATATGTATAGAGTGATGAAAGAGCAAATTATTTCCAGGTCTATTAGCAGAGAGATCTATCTACTAAGTGTAGTGTATTGTGTCTCTTCTATATGAGGGATGAGTACTATCATATATGTAGAGTTTCTAGATTGATATTCACTTTGAATTAATAAGGCACTATTTGAGTCACACTGAGGGGGGGGGGTGTTTGTAGGAGTCTATGTCTGCGGACTTTCTATTTGAGGGAGATACGGAGTCTGTATTTACTTTAGAGTGAGTGAGTAGTGTCCGTAGGGATTGGTCTAGACTCAGGATAGACGATAGGCATCAGGGAGATAGAGCAGCGCGTTTGAGGTATTGAACTGATGGTGACATAATATAGATGTATTTCTGGAAGTCTATATTTAGACTGAATAAGGTCTAGGATATATAATAGGAGTGCAGAGACTTCGTGTTTAGTGGTATTGACAGTTAGATTGAACACATATAGATGTGAGTGACATGAGAGGGAAGGGTCTTGTGCAGCTTGTTACATATGTGATTCTGTGAGACAAGAGATCTTTCTTGTGGTTGTTAGGGGGGAGGGATTTGTGTAGTGAGTTATGATAAAAATGGGGTTTGGTGGTGATTTTAGAGTTGTCAGACATGGAGTCTTTCTTGTTTTTGGTTGTTTATTGGTGGTGGGTGGGGGTGGGGAATGGGATAAAAATGGGTGTGTGAGTGTTATTTTTAGCAGGATGTCGAGCTGGCTCTCTATTTGTGTAGATTTTTCTTCAGGAGTTTCGATAGGTTGTATAGATAAAAGGGTGGGGGTAGGAAAAAGAGGGGTGGATAATTGGGTTGATTGAGTGGGTGTTAGGGGAGTATTTTATTGGGTTTGTTATAGTATTAATGGGAGTTATTTAGTGGATGTGTGTTTTTGTTGTTATTATTGGGGTTATTGGATGGGGATTGGGGTTTTTTGTGGGTTTGGTAGGTTGGATTTGATATTGTTTGTGATTATTGGGGTGTCTTATGGGTTGGGGTGTTGTATTATATATTAATTATAATTGTTCTCTTGACTCTTTAAATTGGGATGTATTTTGTTATTGTAGTTTGGTATTGGATGGTTATATGTTTTTCTGGGGGTGATTTATGTTGATGGTGGATGATATGGTTTGTTTTCTTGTTGTTTGGTTGATGTGGTGAGATTTACTTTTATGTATTGGTCTTCTTGATAATCACATAAGTACCTTAAGTCACGAAGTTATTTGTGGTCGTTCTTTCTTTCTGGACATGTTCTCACCTATGGATGAGGATTTTGGGGTGAGGGTGTGACTACTGATAATCTTGTTGAATTCTGAGATGTCATTATACAGTGTGGTGATGGTGTTGGGGGATTGATAGTGTTCTGGGGAGAGGGTGTGGTTGGTGGGGTATGTGGTGAGGGGGTGAGTGGTGATGGGGGGGGTATTGGAGTTGTTTTATTGGTGGGTTGGGGATGAAAAGGCAGGAGTGTTGGTGGTTGGAGTAGTGAGGTGGGGTATGGAAGTATGTTTATACACGGAGAGGCAAGTGTTTCAATTATAGGAGATGGATTATGAGATGGGAGGGTGGTCTTTGAGTGGGGTATTAGTTTTTGTTGGGGTGGATTGGAGTTGTGTAGTGAGATAGAAAGTTTAGTTGTATTCTCATTATGGGGGATACATTGGGGGTGTTTGGGGGGGTGTGTGAGGTATTTAGGTCTGTAATGTGTGGGTAGGGTGGTATATGGTGTAGGAATTGAAGTGAGTTAGTACTATGGTTGTGAGGGGGGGGGGGGGTGTATCTTTTTTGGGTGTGATTTGTGTGGGGGGTGTGTGGGAGTGAGGTGTGTGGTGAGTGTGGGGTTGGGGGGTGGGATTTGGTGGTGTGGTTGGGAAGGGGGGTGGGGGGTGGGGTGTTGGGATTTGTATGTGTTGTTTGTGTTGGTTTTTTTTTGGTTGTTTTGTTTTTTTTTTTTTTTTGAGTTTGAGTTGTGTTGTTTTTTGTTTTTGAGGGAGAGAGTAGTAGGGTGGTTGGGTGGGGTGGGGGTGTCTATAGTATAAACAAAAAAAATTTTTTTTTTTTTTTTTTTTTGTGGGTTTTATTTGTATTAATTTTTTTTTTTTTTTTTATTATTTTTTGTATTTTATATATTATATTATATTTTTTTATATAAAATATATATAAAAATAATAAATAAATACCAAAAAACAATAAGAAAAAAATAAACTTCTTACAAAAAAAAAAGAAATTAAAAAAAAAAAAAAAAGAAAAAAGAAACCAAGAAAAAAAAAAATAAAAAAAAAAATAAAATAAAAGAAAAAAAAAAAAAAAAAAAACAAAAAAAAAAAAAAAAAAAAAATAAAAAAAAAAATATGAAAAAAAAAAAAAGAACAAAAAAAAAAAAAGAACATAGACAAAAAAAAAAACCCCCCCCGCTCCCACCCCCCAGCCCCCCATACGCCCCCCCCCCCCTCCCCCCCCCCACACTTCCCCCCTCCTCCAGCACTCCACCCCCACCGGGCCCGATCTTCCCTCCCCCCTACCCCCCGCTTCCACCCCGGAACCACACATACCCCCCCCTCCCCCCCCGCCCTCTCGCCCCACCCCCCACCCCCCATCCCCACGCCATCCCCCCCCCCCCCCCACCCCCCCTGCCCCCCGCCCCCCCCCCCCCCCCCACTCCCCCCCCCCCACCCATCCCCCCCCCCCCCCCCTCTCGCACCCCCCCCCCCTCTCCCACCCCCCCACCTCCCCCCCCCTCCCCCAAACCCACTCCCCACCCATCACACTCCCCCCCCCACCCCCAACCCCCACCCCCCCCCCCGAACCCCCCCAACTCCCCCCCGCGACCCACCCCCCCCCCCCTTAGCTCTAACACCCACTTACCCACCCCCCCACCACCCCCCCACACCACCCCCCCCCCCCACCCCCCCCCCGACCCCCCCCCCCACCCCACCCTACCCCCACCCCTCCCCCCCCACCCCCCCCCCTACCGCCCCCCCCCCCCCCCCACCCCCCACCAACCAAACTACACGTTAACCCAACCACACCCCGTACGCCCCCCCCCCCCCGCACCACCCGCACCCCCACCGCTGCCCCCGCTCACCCTACCCCCCCGCCCCCCCCACTCACCCCCCCCTACACCCCCCCCCCCCCCCCCCCCCCCCCCTCCCCATACCCCCGCCGCCCCCCCCCCCCCCAGATCCTCCCCCCCCCTACACCAGCCCCCCCCGCCCTGCGACTCCCAACCCCCCCCCCTTCCCCACCACCCCCCCCCTTCTATCTCCACCACGCCCCCCCCACCCCCCCCCCCCCCCCCCCCATACTCACCCCCCTCCCCCCCCCCCCCCATAGCTCTTTTTATACCCCCTATTCCCCCCCCCCCCCACCCCCCCCCTCCCTACCCCCCCGCCCCCCCGCCTCCTGCCACAATTGAAAACCTCCCCCCCCTCATGCCCCCCCCCACCCCCCCCCCCCCCCCCCCCCCCCCAACCCCACCCTGAACCCCCCCCCCCCCCCCTACCCCCCCCCCCCCCGCCCCCCGCCCCCCCCCCCACCCCCCCACCCCCCCCCCTCCCCCCCCCCCCCCCCCCCCTTCCCCCCCCCCCCCCCCCCCACCCCCCCCCCACCCCCCCCAACATCCCCCCCTTCCCTCCCCCCCACCCCCCAGCCCCGCCACCCACCTTCCCTCCCCCTCCCCCCCCCCCCTGTCCTACACAATCCCCCCCCCCCCCCAACCCCCCCCCCCCTCCCCCCCCCCCCACACCCCCCCCCCCCCCCCCCGCCCCCTCCCCGCCCCCCCCCCCCCCACAGCCCATGCCCCCCCCCCCTCTCTCCCCCCCCCCCCCCCCCACTTCACCTCCCCCCTCCCCCCCACCATACCACCCTCAGCCCAGAACCATATCAACCAACTCATACAAGCCCACCATCAAAATATCCACAGTCCCATCCCCCTATATCAACGAGAGCCACAGAATATCCACAAGCAGCTCCCAAACCCCCCCCCCCCCTCAACACCACGCACTAAAATCCCCCACCAACCCCCCGAAAGCCCCACCCACGACTAATAGCTCACGCCTAGACCAGCCCATCCACAACCCGACCAATATCACAACGCATCATCTAACGAACCCACAAATCTGAAGTCATTCACGACACATTAGAAAACCCAGCTTAAATGAACAGCACGGCTACACGACCCCGAACACCAGCCCCTATCAACGTAGACAAGGAAACCAATAAATCTTATGCGAAAGAAAACTAAGGAAAACGAATGAAAATCATGAAAAAATAGAGATCATTCAGCCATAAATGATGAATTGAATAGTGATGGCAAAGATAAACTCTATCAAAGAAAAAGGCTCGTCATTGTATGAAAATAACTCATGTGGAAACAGGTTATTAACAGATCGGTTGACTCAATCAAATAGACACGTGTTCTTCATCAAAAGGAACAATGTTACTATTTAAATTACACAAACGAAACTTTGAAACTATGGAAAAATGAGGATTTAAAAAGCTCAATTCAAGATAAGGTTTATGTGACAACATCAATGCGAAAACTATTTAACGAAAATCAAAAGGAGAAAGTAAATTGTTGAAAAATGTTGTACAATACCTTCTGCAAACCAACTATTGCTCCAGGCAAGTTCAAGTCTTGATTTAGACCGTTGGCCTCGTGTGTATTGCAAAATAAGGAAGTTCACTTAGACAATCTTAGAACTCTCAGAACAAGGCTAATATTCTCGGGAACTAGTACGAACAGCAAGGCGAAACAAAGACCTTTAGCATACGAGTTAGACCTTGCTTGTAAGAAAACCACAAGAATTAACAGAGATGCTTGTAAATGTTCAAGCTAACCGTCCATAATCGAAACCACCTAAAGCTAAGAAAGTTACTGACAACCCATGAACAATGTCAAGAGTTAATCATGCAAAACCTCACACAATCCTCAAGCAAGATTCTAACAGTTAGAGTCCCATCTAATACCTCATATACAACACACCTGATTGTACTTCTACAGAGTGAAGTGTTCTACAATTAATTACGGATCAAAGCCCCAGTCCAATAAAAAGAATGATCGGATCAGCAAAACAAACCAATATTGAACAAGAAAGGAATAAAGTAGAAGCCCAACCTAGAAATATGTAATTAAAAGAATCGTGTTGTTAAACCTGTTTGTGATGTTGATGTTAAGCATTTCACTGTCCAAATGCGAATTCAGTATTATATGTGCTACTTGTAATAAGCTAATTTTGATGGATGTTCATGATAAATGCTCTATCTTGTTCTTGTCAAAATGGAATACACGTTCTAAATCTCTAAAAACATAAAAAGCAAAATATTTAGAAACCTACGGGTCAGAATTCACTGAATAGGATTTTAAGAGTGGAAACCAACAGGCAGAATCTTCATATAAATTTAGAAATCGTCGTTGCCTTTAAACTAGGATCACTTCAACTAACATAGTGCCTCCTAAGCAAACCACTTCCCATTCATATGAAATAAAAAAACCAGAGATAAAAGTCTATAGCAGGAAACCTAAAAATGTAAAAAACATAGGTTCGAGTAAAATAGCTAAGATTGTAGAATCTAAGAATGCTAACCACTCGGAACCCAATCAAACTTGAGGATCCAATGCAACAGATATTCCATCGTCCTCTTCTCTTGTCATGACAGGTTGTACAGATTGTACTCTGGTATCTGGACTCCGAATGTTCGAAACACATGACAGGGAATCGCTCTCAGCTCATGAACTTTGTCAATAAATTTTTGGGTACTGTTAGATTCGGGAACGACCAGATTGCAAGGATTATGGGGTATGGTGACTATCAGCTGGGAAACGTTATTATCTCAAGGGTATACTACGTTGAGGGACTTGGACATAACTTGTTTTCTGTTGGCCAATTTTGTGATGCGGATCTTGAAGTTGCATTTCGGAAAAACACTTGCTTTATTCGCAATTTAGAAGGTGTTGATCTACTTTCAGGGTCCCGAGACACAAATTTGTACACAATTTCTCTTGATGACATGCTTAAATCATCTCCGATCTGTCTTCTATCTAAAGCGTCAAAGACTAAGAGCTGGTTATGGCACCGTCGATTATCTCATCTTAACTTTGGTACTTTGAACAAGCTAGCTAAAGACGGTCTTGCACGAGGAATTCCTAGGCTTAAATTTCAGAAAGATCATTTGTGTTCAGCATGTGCATTAGGGAAAAGCAAAAAATCCTCTCATCAACCTAAAGCTAAAGACCACTATCCAAGAGAAACTAAATTCTATTGCATATGGATTTGTGTGGACCCGATCATTGTGGCTAGTATTAACGGGAAAAGGTATATCTTAGTGATAGTCGACGATTACTCAAGATTTACCTGGGTCAGATTTTTAAAGACAAAAGATGAAGCTCCTGCGGTAATCATCAAATGTATTAAAAACATTCAAGTTCGTTTAAAAGCCACAGTCTGGAATGTTTGAACAGATAATGGAACCGAATTTGTCAATCAGAACACCCGTGAATGGGTATGAAAATGTTGGCAAATCAATCGCATACAAAGTTCTATATGCACCGCACTCCTCACAGAAGTTGTGTCGAAAGGCGAAATCGGACTCTTGTAGAAGCTGCTCGAACTATGCTGATATTTTCTAAAGCTCCATTATTTCTCTAGGCAGAAGCTATCAATACTGCTTGTTACACCCAAAATCGTTCTTTAATACGCCTCTGATACAACAAAACTCCATACGAGCTTATACAAGACAAGAAACCGAACTTATCATTCTTTCATGTCTTTGGTTCACTTTGTTATCCTACCAATGACCATGAAGATCTGAGAAAATTTGATGCAAAAGCAGACGTTGGGATTTTCGTTGGTTACGCGCCTGAAAAGAAAGCGTTCAGAATCTACAACAGAAGGACCTGGATAATTACTGAAATAATTCATGTAACCTTCGATGAGCTAACAACTATGGCTTCTTAACAATTCAGTTCAGGACTCGGGCTTCACGGTATGACTCCTGCTACATCCAATACAGGACTCGGTTCGAATCCTGTTTCTCAAAAACCTTGTATTCCACCAATAAGAGATGATTGGGATCGGTTGTTTCAACCAATGTTTGATGAATACTTTAACCCTCCACCAATTGCTGTTTCTCTAGTTCAAGAAGCTGCTGCTCCAAGAGCTGAAGTATTAGCTACTTCTCTTGTGTCAACTTCCATTGACTAGGATGCTTCATCAACAAGTATTCCTTCATCACAAGAACATGAACAGTCACCGATCATTCCTCAAGGTTTTGTAGAATCACCTAAAACACCAACATTTCATGATGATCCACTTAATGAATCCCCTCATGAAGACTCAATTTCACAAGGATCATCATCTAATGTGAGACAACTCCACACTCCATTTGAACACAGTGGTAGATGGACTAAGGATCATCCTATAGAAAATGTAATCGATGATCCTTCTCGCTCTGTATCTACAAGGAAGCAACTTAAAATGGATGACATGTGGTGTTTTTTTGATCCCTTCCTTACTTTAGTAGAACCTAACAACTTTAAACAAGCAATGACCGAACCGTCATGGATCGATGCAATACAAGAAGAAATTCATGAGTTTGAAAGACTTGAAGTTTGGGAATTGGTGCCGTGTCCAGATAAAGTCTTCTTGATCAAGCTGAAATGGATTTATAAGGTCAAGACAGATGAATATGGCAGGGTACTAAAGAATAAGGCTATACTCATTGCTCAAGGATTCAGACAAGAAGAAGGAATCGATTTCAAAGAATCATTTGCTTCGGTTTCTAGAATTGAGGCCATTCGTATCTTCGTAGCAAATGCCGCTAACAAGAATATGACAATCTACTAAATGGATGTCAAAACGGCTTTCTTGAATGGAAATCTCAAAGAAGAGGTCTATGTTTCTCAACCTGAAGAATTTGTTGATCAGAATAACCCATCGCATGTGTACAAGCTCAAAAAGGCTCTTTACGGTCTAAAACAAGCACCACGTGCATGGTATGATATGCTGTCAAGCTTCCTCATCTCACAACAATTCTCCAAAGGTGCAGTTGATCCAACACTCTTCGCACGACATGCTAGAAACGACATATTACTGGTACAAATTTATGTTGATGATATAATATTTGCATCAACTAATACTGCCATGTGTAATGAGTTTGCTAATCAGATGACCACTAAGTTCAAGATGTCGATGATGGGGCAAATGTCATTCTTTTTAAGATTACAAATATCTCAAAGTCCTAGAGGCATCTTTATAAACCAATCTAAATATGCTTCTAAAATTGTTAAAAAATATGGTTTGGATTCTACTGATTCTGTCGACACACCCATGATTGAAAACAAGAAATTGGATGAAGATCTACAGGGGAAACCAGTTGATGCTACACTTTACCATGGCATGATTGGATCCTTAATGTATCTTACATCCAATAGACATGACCTTAACTATGATGGCTGCTTATGTGCCCGGTATCAGGCTAAGCCTACCAAAAAGCACTTACAAGCGGTGAAACAGATCTTTCGATACCTTAACGAAACCATTAACATGGGTCTATGGTACTCGAAGGATACCGATATGTCACTCACAGCTTATGCAGATGCCGATCACGAGGGGTGTCAGGACACTAGACTTAGTACATCGTGAAGCGCTCAGTTCTTAGGTGACAAACTTGTTAGTTGGTCGTCAAAGAAGCAAAAGAACAATGCTATATCGAGTACAGAGGCCGAATATATTACTTTATCTGGGTGTTGCTCACAAATCCTTTGGATGCGTTCACATCTAACAGATTATGGCTTTCAATTCAATAAGATCCCTTTATACTGCGATAACAAGAGTGCGATTACTTTATGCTGCAACAATGTTCAACATTCAAGAGCTAAGCACATCGATATTCGCTACCATTTTATAAAGGAGCAAGTGGAGAATGGAATCATGGAGCTATACTTTATCAGGACTGAATACCAACTGGCTGACATCTTTACTAAACCTTTGCCTCGAGAGAGATTTAACTTATTAATCGATAATCTTGGTATGAAAATCATGTCTCCAGAAACGTTGAAACGACTGGCAGAGGAAACGGATGAGTGATGGTGGTAACTCATATCCTGTATATATGTATATATGAAAACATAAAAAATCCAAAAAGATTTTCCTTTTATAAAAATTTTCAAAAACAAAAGAAAAAATTAAAAAATCAGAAAAATATAAAAATATGTATCTCTGGCATGTCTTCTGAAAATCGATAACATTTACGGCCTTAGAAATGTCATTCAATAATGATACGAGGCTTTAAATGAAGTTCGAGCAGAAGTTTCAAAAGTTTTCAAAACATGCCAAAATGGCTTGCTATTATTTCAGATAGCAACCCGGTCATCATCTTAAAGGCAAGTATGTCGTCAAAAAGACAACTTGTCCTCACAACAGAAATTAATTTTCTCGGGAATAAATTACGTTATATTCATTCAAAGGCTTGTGATTACTTTGCATCACAACCCGTGCTTCTTATAATCCGTAAGTGTACGTGTCAGTTCGCTTATGTGTCAAAATAAGAGAAATCTTATTTTCTTGGGTGTTGATTTTCAAAATATATAATAATCATCTATCAGATTCAACAGATCATCATTTTTCTATGACAATTTTGAACCATCAAATCACGACTACAGCTCTTTCAATAGAAAACGAGTCATTATTTGAGGGGGGGAGAATGTCAAAATCATCTTCTTCATAATTAGTATGTTGTCAATCAGAAAAGGTTTTAATAATATCGGGTGAATAATTAAAGGGGAGTTGATGAATTTCAACTCAATTGTGCTTTAGTTGCTATATGTTTAATCTTTTAGGGGTATTAATGCAATAGGTGAATATTTTTCCTTGTTGACTAAACCTTAGGGGCTAGTTTTGCAATTTAGGAAACTTAGTTTGCCTTAGGAAAAGTTTAAAAGAAAATTAGAAACATCATTAAACCCTAGGGGGCATTTATGTCAAAAACCCAAAAAGGATTTTAAACATAAACACCCTTTTGCCCGCTCTCGTTCACACACGAACACAAACACATTCTCAAACCATAAACCTTCCATTGTTGATCTTCAAGACCTCAAGAAACTGCTCCATTCTCATTTAGATCCTAAGGTACACACATTTTGTTAGTGCAAATATTATGATATTTAATCTATACAATCTCTTTATGTTTTGGTAATAACAAACATGTAACCTGTAATACATAACGTAAAGTACGCAAGTTAATCGTAATAAAAAATCATCAATGCATACATATCAACAACACTCTGTCTCAAGTCTGCATCAACACCGACATTTGTTTGCACCCGATGTAAATTACATAAGGTATGTACAAACAAATTAAACTTGTAGGATGATCAAAGAAAAATGTTTTTTTTCTTAACCATTACATTTCTACAAAAGTATTTTTCACAAAAATAAATAAACACTAAATACTTTTTAATAAAAGAAATGTTTTATTTAAATATAAAATTTGAAATCTGGTTTTCCCCCCAATATGGAAGCTTCTATACCAGATACAACCTTCCCTACAAAAAGACAAAAAAAGGGAGCGGAGTCTAGGCGGTGGCCCCCTTATATATAAGGGACCGCCGTTGCCAGACTTTCAGCTTTCAGCTCCTATAAATAGTGGGTCATCTCCAACTGATTTCACAACCCTTTTGCATGAATTTCTCTCAGTTCTTTCTCTCTCTAGATCTCACTAAATCTCTCTAAATCTTTGATCATTTAACTTGTTTAATCTTGTTTAAATGTGATCCAATCTTCTACTATTTCCTTCTTCCCTCAAGTGCAAGAGAAGAACTTCGGTCATTTTCAAAATCCGAAGTTATGTAGTCTAGTTAGTCCATTTGTAACATTTGTTACATATAGATCGAGTTAATGTCTTCCAATCTTTAGTAGTGTGTAGATCCAAATGATGTATATATTTGGATGGGTTGATTGTGGGTATGTTTAGGTATTGTTAGAAGGCCTAAAATACATGGTGAAGTGGTAGATTTGGTTTCCTAAGCTAAGATTAGACTCGACATTTAGCTTAGTGTCAGAAAATAATGTAAGCGACGCGGTTTATGTGTTTAGGCCATAAAACACAAGGTTTGTTATGTTGGGCCATAAAACACAAGGGGTTAGGTTGTACCCGAAGAAGGACTCGACATCTAGCTTAGTGTCGAAAAATAATATAAACATGAGTATAAGGTTTTCTCCGCCGAAAGGGAGCTTGTTGATTAGTGAAGTAACTCTCGAGTTGGATACTCGAGGAGTGGAGTAGGGCGAAGAGGAGCTTCGTGACTGAACCACTATAAATCACCGTGTCGGTTTGCATTTTCTTTTACCTTTCGCTTTACTTATTTCTTTACATTTACCGCTTTACTTTTATACTTCCTTGTGCTTCATGAATGTGGAATGGTTTAGTGTAGAACTTGTTAGCTACGGTTTTGTAGTCACTTGTGCTATATCAACTAACTATGCTTCAACTTTCTTAAGACCTTGAGAATATGCCTTTATTTCTATGCTTGCATCACTAAGTTGTTCTCTCTGAGCATCATACAGTTTTTTAAGATTAGCATAAGACTCTTTACACTTAGTTGAACAAGAAATTACCTTTGTGTCTGAGTCTGAGCTGTTGCAAGCCATCAAAGCATAATCTTCATCTTCTGAATGATTTGTCCAATCCACACCTTCTCCATCAATTGTCACCAATGCTTTAGAATCCTCCTTCTGTCCAGTTCTACTCCCATCTTTGTTTCCAGAATTCCATGCATCCCTCCTCCTGTTGTCTTGATTTCCCTTGATTCTACACTCTCTAGCAAAATGCCCTGTCTTGTGGCAATTGTAGCATTCAACTTTGGTTTTATCAAAGCCAACTGGTTCTTTTGCATCAAATTGTAGTTTTCTACCAGTCTTCTTGTAAAACTTTTTCATTCTCATTGAGATCATGGCCACTTGCCACTTCAAGTCCATTTCTTCAAGGTCATATTCATCAATCTGTTCCAAGTCCTCATGATCCAGTTGAGGGCAACTTGATTGATTAGCAAGTAATGAGTATGATGAAGTTTGTTCATACTTTGAGTTTTGACCAGAAGGATTGGGAACACAATAAGCGGTACTAACTTCATTAGTACTGCTAGTGTTCTCAGAGACAAAAGCTACATTTTGCGGGCTAGAGGATGATGCAGTAGAGCCTTTTATATCACTCTCAAAGACTCTTAGATTATTGTACAAATCATCAAAACTTAGACTGTCCACTCCTGGTTTGGTCCTCATTATCAAGGAAACTTGTGACCAGGCAGAAGGTAGAGATCTTAGTGAATTTTTATTAGCATCCACCGTAGATACACCCTGCTCCATTAATCTCTAACTGACTTATAAGACTTGAATCTGTCATAACCTTTTTGAAGCCCTTCTGTGTTGGATACTGAAATCCTTCAAACTGTTGCTTCAAAATAATACTTATGGCATCTTCTTGGATTCTCATTTACACCAATCTAGACTTGATTGCACTTCCCACATTTTTTGCATCATTCATCTTATGAACTTACAAGATGATCTTCTGTATGGCCATAACAAGTGGTCCTTGCTTTTCCTCTCTCTTCTCTGGCACAATCTCTTCTGCAGTTCTAATGCAAAACCTAAAGCAGTCCGAGTATCTGTAGTGATTGATACGGACCATTCCCATTTTGTATAACCTCCCAATTGGATAGTCTGTATGGCTCCAAATAGTGCTACCATTTTCCATACAATATATATATTCATATTCACCCTTTTGAGAATAGGCACTTGATGGTTATATAGATGAGGAGTTGTTTGGGTTTGATGTTTGTGATGAAGAGGTGAGTTTGGTGGTGGTGGGAATTTCTTATGTAAGGCAGACATGTTGGAATGTTTTTAATTGCTGGTTTTAATTGTTCTTCTATTCAAGTTTCTCACAGGCTCTGATACCAACTATGAGTCCCTACTGAATAGAATTCTCTGCTCAGCCTATTAAGGATGATACACAAAATGTATAAATACAAAGCTGACTATATAGAAAAAAAAACCACTGATTATGAAATACTATGTGTTAATTCAGTAATCTTAACACAAGTACTAAGAAAAAAAATAAAAAACAAAATAATAACTTCTATTAATCTGCTTTGAATGATACAGATAACAAACTAATTAGATATGTATTTTATCTATGAATAACTTTAGTTCGTGTCTCTAACCATGTCAAAGAGGGATCCATTTATAGAGTAAGTGATAAACCCTAACATGGGCTACAAATCGCAGTACTATCTTTTAAAAATAGTTTTCTGAGGATCAAGAAAATTTCGAATATTATACTTCATTATCAAATTATTATTGAATTATTATTGAATCTAATTAACCAAGTTTTTGAGTATGGACAAGAAATCGCATTCTTATTTGTCTAGCTTTAAGATTATATCAAAATATAACAAGAGATATTATCTTAAACCTACATACTCAATCACACTCTATTGATATGAAAATAACGACATCCCTTTCTAAGATTATAAGAATATGCATCTTATAACTCATACTTGTGTAGATGATGTCATATTGAGTCTACTTGTCCAATAGTTGTGTTCCAAATATTTGGCAAAAATATGCATAAAATACACAATGAAGTAGGATTGACGACTTGAATGTTTCATCCAAAATACTCAAGTAATTTACCTTGCAATGCAATTGGTAAAGTCGTTGTTTCCGAAAAGCCAAACATGAGCAAATGCACAACATATGTAACTTTGCTTAAACAATTCAAAAGCACAACTCAATGCTCAAATTCTCTTCTCATCAAAACTTTCTCTTACTTTACCAAATAAGCATGCTATTTCTTCTTCACCACATGAGAACCATTTAACCATCTAAGGTTAGGACTAGGAAGAATTGAACATATTCCACAAACCATTATCTTGCTTTCTTTCAATAAGTGATCGTAAGAGGATTTCGAATATGAAGATGATTATTATTCAAACGATAATCAATCTCATCATTCAATCTAATTACAAAATTAGAATATGAACAGACTAGGATTTATCTAGATCACGAAAATATCAATCAAATGACCATAGATATTTTTCCGTGTCTACATGTTTAACCATCCTCGGTTATTACATGAAATCACGAAGTCGATTGCAAGACAACAAGATTAGTCATCGAATTGCAATTCACACTTGCAATGAAGATGTTTCATTGAGTCTAAAGTGTTCAAATGTTGTGTTATTAGCTATGGTCAAATTATACATGCTAAACTTAACACACTCTAAGTAGGATTGATGACTTATGAATTTCCATCAGGAAACTCATAAGTACTCCAACTTGATAAGCAAGACTTGGATGTCATTTATGAAAACTCAAACTGAGAACCCTTATAACTTATATAAGTTTCTCTTAATAACCTAATATCAACACCATCTCCCAAATAATGGAAAAATGATCCTTGCCTAAATTTGGCACCTCCACGGATCGATGGATCCTTCATCCTAAATTCATCTTCGGTTTAGGTAGATCCACCTTATGGCATTAGATTTAAACATCTTCCGCTTGTCAATCTCTTGCTTAAAAGTCTAACATAGATGTAACTAAACTTTAGTTAATCATCATTATTTCTACAAAGAAACAAACACAAGATCTATTGAGGTAAATAACCTTAATTGGATTTCTTTCATAAAAGACATGCAAAGGTGCATTCTTTGAACACTCTCAATATAGAGCATTACACATTGTCACTTTTAAGCATACTCCTAGGTCCTAGATGACTCATTCTTTCTTATAGCTACAACAACTTGCTTGCTCTCTCATTCAACCTTAGAATTCCACACATCTTGATTAGGATTATGTGAACCGAAATTAAAGTACGTTAGTTGAGTCATAGTAGGCCTTGTATGAAAAGACAATACAAATTTTATCTTTGCTACACTTCATTAGGCAAATATAGGAATTCTATTTTGTCTAACATGAGAATGACTACTGGAGAATCTATTGCACTAGAAATTCAATTTGACCTAACGGTTGAATTGCTTCCAAGAGTGAAGTTGGGTTCGTGGTATAACCCGTAAAAATAGTCGTGTTTAGCCTGAATTGAGCACCACTAGTGATAGTCTCATATTCATTCTCTAATTTGATTAAATGACTCTTCTTAAATATGCCTAATGATAGTCTACATTGATAGACTTTGTATTTCATTAGGAGTGCACACTAAGCAAGTAGAAATTAGGTTTCTCCTTAGTCAATCTAGACTACTTGCATCTCACATATATGCTTTGAAGTTTCAAGATGATAACGTGCTCCCACGTAATGCAATTATATGCTTTCATGTTTGTCTTAATGCTCAATGTGTATTTGCTTGGCTATTGAATGCATGTTTATTGTAAAAGCATTTGCCTTTTTCTAGCAATTTAGATAAAATATCTCTTAGTTTATCTAAATAAAACATGCTCCTAAATGCTAAATGCTAACATGTTTTACATGATGATTGCATTTAAAATTATCACGTTTTGTATGAGTCATTTTACATGACTTACATGTTGATTGTGCACCCACACTATGTTACTTTAATGTATGACAATTCACATTTAAATGTCATATAGTCTTACACATTAATCTTGTTGATTATTGTGCTGATGCATGCTTTGATAAACTTTCATGTTTATATCTGTATATCTTATGCATCTAGATATATATTTTCTCACACTAAAATATTTTTCTTCGCGTTCGTGTCACAAATCTAAAAAGTCAAAGAGTCAACAATCTGTCTTACAGCTCTTAGAGTACTCACTCCCTCTTTGTCATCGTCTCGCTTTCTTCCAAATCATCTACCTCTTTCAGTAAGTAAGCTTAGATACAAATCTAACGCTCCTCCAAGTAGGTTTGAAAACTTAAATATTTCATGACGAAATTTTCAAGTATCTTTAATTGCGATTGCAAACGTTTAAAGGTTCATAACCAAAATTCCCTCTTCACGCCTTTTAACAACATTAGTTCTAAAACGTTACTCTCAATTCTCTTCGACGATAACATTCTTTTCCTCGTCTAAAAAACATTCGTTCTCTTTGACGAAGTTTCTTTATCTTCGATTGGAAAACCACTCTTTATCTTTCAATCACACCTCTTTTCTCTTTCATCAAACCAGCCTCTTCAACCATAGAGATGGCTAATCTCTTTCCCTTATACTATTTATGCTACACCTTTAAGTAAAATCATTTATATCCTCGTCGTTGTGAGTGTTCTATGAACATTCGCAAGGCTCGAGTAAGACGCTAAATAACTCTATGAGTGTAGTTTATTCGTACGTTAACATTATTCCATCTTGACATTGTCAGTCGTCGCCTCCATTTAGTTTTGTTTTATTCTTATCATCATCATTATTTATATTATTATTATTATGTATTATTGCATACGATTCATACGAAGATACGTCCCATTTCCTTTGGGACAATGTCAAATGAAACATATCCATCGAAAAGGTTAGTTCTGAAGATTACATTTGCCAGACATTCTTTTTTACCCCTCAAAGCGCTGAGTCAGTAACATTATCTTCGTCAGGTTTAGGAGATGATGGAACAATTCCATAAAATGTTCTTTCTTTTCTTCTTGTTTCATTCTAAGTCCGTTTTCCATTTCGTGTCGTGACAACTTAACTAACATTAATCCGAATTACCTTTAAGTATTTTTATTAGCAAAAATGCAAATTAAATTGTCTTCTCTTTTCGAAAAATTCATCAATTTCCCTACACATCCCTCCTGTTGGTGTCTGGCGGTCCTAGATCTATTCTGCCGGCCCACAGATATATCTAGGATCCCAGCAGCAAGACTTTTAATACCGTTCATTCTTTTATTAATTATATTACCAAACAATTTCCTACTCTTCTGCTATGAGCTAGACTCTATTACACCAAACCTATATTAATATCTCTTCTATTGAGCAATGGGTCATTCCTTATATCCTAACACTCATAAGCAATTCATTGCTTATGTTTTCAAAGAGGTCAAAGTGAAATTATAAATGAAATGCGTCTCATTTCAAACACATTCCTTTGCATTTGTATAGACTTACAATCCATACTTCTCAATAAATCCCCATTACTACCAACTTGTTCACATTCTCATTCGTCTGGTCGCAAATTCATAGCGATTCTTACCTACTCCTAACGTTCTCTCTTTTCTAGTATTCGTTTCACTTCTAATAGTCTCCTAATCTCTAATTCCTTCTCACTTCTACTGTTTTTCTATCTTTCTAATACGTCTTGTTACTATAGAATTCCTCTATTATCCCTTGACAATTTAATTTTTTATCCGAAATATTTAAGTAATTGCGAAATGCACATGTCACTCCTTCGTTAATTTCTACTTTCTAAAAAGTTGAAGAACTTAAGAAAGATATTAAATCTTCAAGTGTTATGAAGTCACACATTGTTGAGTCTCTCTTTATTATTCACCATGAAAGAACTACACCTCATTTCCATCCGACTTTATTCTCATCATTGTCAACCAACAAAACCAAACAAACTTTTAATTTCCAAATCATCCCCTTTGTCTGATAGGATATATGCACATCAATTGTTAGTTTGCAAAAATGATTATATCAATATTTCTATCAACCTCTCGTTCAAGAGTTCCTTTTTAGTATGCTCGTCTTCGCCACTTGCGATCTATGGAATCATTTTCAGTCACATCCAAAGCACATCGTCTCCATCCTCGTTTATTTTTCTTTTTATTTTTTTACAGTATATATATATACTAGACTTATATATATATATATATATATATATATATAGTATTATAGTTATATATATATATAATATATTATTTTTTTTTCCTTGATATTAAGTGTTTCATTCGTCCTACTTTTAAAAGGATTCATTCTTATATTATTTTTTATGTCCAAATCAATAAACGAATCCCATTCCTGTTATTAAAGTCTAGTCTAATCTTTTCTCCCGTTAAACATACGTCTTGATTCTTTTTCATTTCATCATTTTGGTTTTTTTAAATAATGACTACCTGTGTCTTTAGTTTCTAACTTCTCTTTCAAAGTGTATACTTTACGATAATAAAACCTAGAAGTACATGTCTAGTTCCCAAGCTAATGTTTTGCTTTATTTTATGTGCACTTGTCTACTAACTTTGTTTTGTTAGCACAACCAATATTTGAAATCCTTGTTCCTCAAACAAGGGGGAGCATTACACCGAGGGGCTTGCACTTGCAAGCGCTCTATTTTAATTGCATCGAACTTTTGACTAGTTGTAATTTATTGATCCATGGTCCGTTAGATCAATATATAATGAATGATATTATCATGCGAGACTGTGGAAACCAAAAAGATCGTTAGATCGTTTAAGCTCAGGTTGTTTAGACCTTTATCAGGATAAATTTCAATTGTTCAATAAGTTATAAAACAAAGCGGCATAAGAACAAAGATATTCAACAAGGTTTTATTACCTTAGTGTTCCATAAGCCCCAATTTAGACGAATCAACTTTGAAACGGTTACCCACTGTAACAGGGATCAAGGAAAACCTTGATTACCTTGAGGCTACACCAACTCTATAGACGTCTACATCTCTAACACTTTGTGTACACACACTTTTCTAGATGTCTAAAACCTATAACCTGTATCTCTTTATATACTAGAGAATATCTAGGTTTACAAGGAACATAATAAAATATAATAAGGAAACTAAATCTCTTTAATCATTATCTTTATTCTTTTGAGATATTTTTTGTATCTTTTGATATCTTTATATTTTTTGAATTTTACTCCACACTTGAAGAATCTTTATTGTCGATTTAGTCCATTTTCTTTAAGTCTTTCTTGTGTCATTTCTGGTTTTGTCTTATCAACCAAATATAATTCCCAACAATCTTCCCCTAGTTGATAATGACAAAACCAAATAAGCATGAACTTCCCCTGAAGTTAATATACGAATGAAAACTTCCCTTTAAGCTACCAAGGATCTACAAGTTGCAAATCATCAAAATTTTCGTCCCCTTTTTGCAAGATTCCAATAGGAGACTAAAGTATGCAACTTGATCTTCATAACTATGAACCAATATTAACTTCTAATCAAAGTTTCGAATGACCCAATTGCCTCCATAGCATTAAGAATATGAACTTGAGCAGTAGAAACTTAACTAGCAGTAGTAACAAAGGCTAGCAGTAGTAAAAACCTTCACCTCGATGTAGCATATAAATGGTTAAACATTTTATCATTAAGCTTCCCCTGAAACCCATATGTTAACCGTTTCTTAAATCTTCAAATTCTGTAGCTTATGTAATGATTACTGATGAAGTACACTTGATATACCGAACTTGATACTGAAGTAAAATCTCCCAAACTTGTTACTTAAGCTTGCACTATTGTAGATTAAAGAACGGTGTAGAGAATTTGTGCTGATCAAATCTCTAAAAACACATCACCTCTTGAATTTATCCACATCGACATCTTTTTTCGTTTATGAACATGAGCAATACAACGTAATCCTTTTAAGTGATAGTTTACAGGTCTCACCAAACACCCTTGACCGCTGGAAACTAGATCAACCAATCCCAATCATAATTCGTATTAATTCAGATGTTATCATTGAAATCATGCAACCCCCAACCTCGATTTCAGATAAATACAGTAAACTCCTTCCGTAAACTAACTTCAACTCTCAAATAAGATATACCAAATAAACTCGTAACTATTTTTTTCAATAACCTAAAAAACAAGCCTTTTAAACGTTAGAACATTATAAAAACAAATCCAATAACTTCATGTGTGTGTCATCATCTGTCCGGATCTCTCTGGTCACGTGATATAAAAATACTGTTTTATACCAATTATTCTTATTCACATCGAGAACCAAAAACATGTAGTACCCACTATTTGTATAATACTTAGTAGCTGTAACTTTTTAACAGAAACATTAGCATTGTAAAAATATTCTCGGGACAATACAAAACAGTTAGAAACTTTTCTCGGTAATCTACAGTACAAACCTCTTTCACTTTGACAGTTGTAAAATTCCTTGTGCGAACAGTACCTAACCTACCAAATAGTATTAACCCATGATTCGACAAGGCAGGCAGTATTAGTAATTCGTTGAGGTTTGTACTTTCTTCGAATTAATGGCGCCTTAAGTTAACGAACGTAAATTAAGCCCTAGCAACAGTTGTTGATATAATCAAGCATCACTAAATTCTTCAAGCCAATACAATATTTAACCTGGCCCAAGCTTGTAAAACGAACAGTAGAAAATTCCCATATTTTTGTCACACAATCTCTTTTGCTCGACAATACCAAATCATACTAGTGTATCATAAATGTGCACGCATTTTCAAACAGAATCTTTCTCAGTGTGAGTCTCACACGGTTTGCCCTATTTTTAAGCCATATCTTTTCACTTTATATGAATCTCTTTTTTATAATAGATCTCCTTTCATACACATGAGTGAACAGCGTTACAAAAATACACCAACAGCTTCATTAGATCAACACTTATCTCCTTCCAAACATAATTTATCATGAATAATAAATACTGCTGCACTTCTTCATCTTCAAACGACTACCACCATGGAAACAGCCCAACCATGAAACCCAATGGTTTTAATGTGTGAAAATAAATTCCCAAAACCAGAATTAATTGTGTTATATAACCAAACCCTAGAATTAGGGTTTCATGGTTTCGTTATCAAGAAACATCTTACACATGATGGTGGATTTCAAAAGATTATCAGCGAATCATAGGATATTCACCAATGATCAGCTGATCAAGAAACAAAACTTCCACACCGAACAATAAAACATTGATCCCTTTTTTTATTAATATTTCAAGATACTCTTTGAACCCTAAAGTTGAATTAAAAATAAAAAGGATACGTCCATCTGTCATAAAAATCAGATACTAGGCCCATTCTAAAATTATAACCTGATTATGAGAGTATTGGGGATATAAGAGAAGTAAATCCCTAAAAATCAGCATCCATAACTCCACGTCCAATATAGAGAAAGTCAATATGACAGACCCCAAAAAAACGCAACTCATTAACCAACGTCCATAAACCAGTTTTATTTATCTAGGGTTGTTACAAACCCTAGTTTCATAGAATACGCCTTTATTACGAATTCGATCAATCGAAAAAGAATATTACCAAAAATCATAGAAGTCCGAATTCGATACAAAGAAACCCCTTAATAGTAACAATGATTTTATAATTGTATTGCATACCAATTAAGGTAGAGAGGACAATTATAAACCTTTGTTATATCAATTAACTCAAAACCCACTAAAATTAACAAAAATCGATTTTTTGAAAAAATATGGTTTTTTTTTAGGGTTTCTTCAAAACTAAGGAATCTAATAATCTTTTTAACTTGAGTGGTATCAAAGCCCTTGCTTTGAGAAAACTTTTGATCTAGAAAGACATGGAGTTGAATCTAGAAATTGTGGTTCTATGCAAATGTTCCCACTTACTCAAAATGGGGAGTATGAGAGATGGGCTATAAGGAGATTAAGCAGTACTTTTAGATCAAGACTATGCAGCTCTAGGAAGTGATAGAAAATGGTGATTCATGGGTCCCAATATCTCAAACAACTATGGAGAATGGGATAACAACTTTAAAGATGTCTACACCTGCAACTGCAGAAGAGAAGACAAAGAAAAAGAATGATGTCAAAGCTAGGGGTTTGTTACTCATGGCACTTCCAAATGAACATCAGCTAACATTCAGTTAGTATCCAGATGCTAAATCTATGTTTGCTGCCATTTTGAAACAAGATTTGGAGGTAATGCAGCTACTAAGAAAACTTAGAAAACTCTCTTGAAGCAACAGTATGAGAATTTCAATGCAACAAGTGCAGAGTCTCTTGACTCTATTTTCAATAGGCTTCAGAAGATAGTCAGTAGGCTTGCTATCTTGGGAGTGATCATTGCCCAAGAAGATTTGAACTTAAAATTTTTAAGCAGCTTACTAACTGAGTGGAATACTTATGTTGTTGTTTGGATGAATAAGCCTGAGATTAATACTATGAGCATAGATGATTTGTACAACAATTTCAAAATTGTTGAACAAAAGATAAAGAAAAATGTTGGTACATCCATTGGTGGTTAAAACTTGGCCTTCATGTCTACACCAAACTCTAGCAGTACTAATGATGCTAACACTGCTTCTTTACAAGTTAGTGTTGCTAGCCCTAGTATTAATACAACCAGTCCACAAGTTAGTATTGCACGTGTCTGTGATAATACTGTGTATGCTTTCATGGTTGAAAATCCAAATGGTTCTAATGTCCTACATCAGGACTTAGAGCAAATTCATGAAGATGATTGGGAAGCAATGGATCTGAAGTGGCAACTCTTTTTGCTAAGTGTGAGAGCAAAGAAGTATTATCAGAAGACAAGAAAGAAGATTTTCATTAATGGTAATGATATTGTTGGATATGATAAATCTAAGGTGGAGTGTTACAACTGTCATAATTTGGGACACTTTACTAAGGAGTGCAGAGCACCAAGAAGCAAGGAAGGTCAGTACAGAAATCAAGACAACACAAGGAAGCAAGGAACCAATAAAGATACTTCAAAGGCAATGTTGGCTATTAATGGTGTAGGTTTTGATTGGAGTGACATGGCAGAAGAACAAATTCAGACAAACATGCCTCTAATGGCATTTTCAGACTCAGAGGTATACACTGATAAGACTTGCTCTAAAAATTGTTTGAAAAACTATGAATCTCTTAAGAAACAATATGATGATTTGCTTGCTAACAAAGTTGAAACTGAATTTAGGGCAATCACTTATAAAAGAGGACTAGATACTGTTGAGGCACAACTTGTCACATATAGGAAGAATGAAGTTCTTTTTAGTGAAGAAGTTGTTGTTCTTAAAATAGAAGTAAGAGTCAAACAATATGAAATTAATACGCTTAAAAAAGAGTTTGAAAAACCTAAGCAAGAAAAGGATGCCATTGATTTTAAAATTGAAAAATTTGACAAGGCTTCAAAAGACTTAGATCAGTTGTTAGGAAGTCAGATAACTGACAAGAGTAAAAAGGGTTTTGGATATAGTGCAGTACTTCTACCTCATACTTTAATATATAATAGACCTAACAAACAAGATCTGTCTTATTCTAGTCTTGAAGAATTCAAAGAGCCTGAATTTAGAGGCTATGGTCCTGAGAATAGCAAGAAAGAGTCTAATGTTATTTGTGAAAGTGAGTCAGATAATTCTAAGGAAAATTCTGATAAGTCTTTGGTAGAAGAACAAGTCTTACAGGTCAAAAGGAGCTCTGTTGAAGGTTATAAGTCTAACACTAGTAGGAGTGTTAATGAAGTAGAACCTAAGAAAGATAGGGAGAACAATGATGCGCCAATTATTAAGGATTAGGTATCAGATGATGAGGAAGAAGATGAGCCTAACCCTAAGTTTGAAAAGAAAATTATTATACCTACTGCTACTAATAAAGAGTTTGTTAAACCTAACAAACCAGTTAAAAGGTCAGTTAGCTATGCAGAAATGTATAGATCAAAATTTCCTAGGGGGAATCAAAGGAATTAGAATGGACAGAAGTCTAATCAACTAAGAAAAGATTTTGTGATGTATAAAAAGGCTTGTTATATATGGGGAAGTTTGAATCATTTGCAGTGTAATTGTTATAATCATCAAAGAAGAGGCATAACATATAGAAATAACAACAATAGGGTGCATGCCAAAAACACACACCCTAATGTACTCAGGAATATGTCTCCCAAAGTAGTTTTATTGAACACTAGCCTCGCCCCACTTAATACTGTTAAGCCAGTTTATACTGCTCACCCAAAACCAACAGTGCATTGTGCTAGACCAAAGACTCATTTTTATAAATCAGCACAATCTATTGTCTAAAGGCCCTTTTATAAGAAACCAGCATTAACTAACAGGCATTTTAATCATAAGGTTAATACTGTTAGGCCTAGAATAGTTAATATTGCTAGGTCATACAGAACACATGTTAATACTATTAGGCCCAGAGTAGTTAATACTGCTAGGCCAAATAGAACATCAGTTAATGCTGCTAGGGCAAATAGGTTCAATGCTATAAAGTCCTCAGCATAGTGGGTTTGGAGACCTACCAAATCTAATGGTGCATCACTTGCTTTTAAAAGACAAAACTACATTGATGCACGGGGCCGATCCAAGTCAGTAATGGCTTGGGTCCCTAAAGAAATATAATTTCTTTATTCTTTTGTGCAGGGCAATCCACAACATGATGATACAGGATTTATTGATAGTGGATGCTCAAGGCACATGACTGGTAACATAGTTTATCTCTTTGATTTTAAGCATTTTAATGGAGGTTATGTTGCATTTGGAGGAGGTGCATATGGTGGCAAAGCATGTTGAATACCTGATGTTGGATGCTTCATCTTTTTGAAGAAAGAAAATGGTCTTGGTTCACAATGTTTAACTTTTATTCATGGGTTATACATAAATATGGAAAGAACTATGACCTTTTTTTTACAGATACTGAAAGCTCTTGTCTTATCTCCAAAATTTAAGTTGCCTAATGAAAATCATATACTTCTTAAAAATCCTAGAAAGGACAATATGTACAATTTTGATATGAAGAACATTGTTCCTAAAGGAAGTTTAACTTTTCTTGTTGCAAAGGCTACATTAGATGAATCAATGCTTTGCACAGAATTAATTGTCATATTAATTAAAAAACCATAGAATAAGCTAGTCAAGGATAATCTAGTAAGAGGATTGCCTACAAAACTTTTGAAAATGACCAAACCTGTGTTGCTTGTCTTAAAGGGAAGCAACACAGAGCTTAATGGTAAGTCCACAAGTCTTGAAACCTATTACTAAGTCCTTTGTTTAAGCTACATATCGGATTTGCGTTTTTGGTCCAACCTTTGTGATGTAATGCTTGATGCATAAAAAGTATTGCTTAGTAGTCACGGGGAATTATAAGAGATTTTACATGGGTTTTCTTTTTAACAACTAAGGATGAAACCAGTGAGATCCTTAAGCACTTTATCAAAGAAATAGAAAACCTAGTTGATAAGAAAGTGAAAATAATCAGAAGTGATAATGGAACAGAGTTTAAGAACAAAGTTATGGAGAATTTTTTGCCAGAGGAAAAGGTATTAAGAGAGAATATAGTGTAGCTAGGACTCCTCAGCAAAATGGATTGCTGAGAGGAAGAAGAGGACCTTCACTTATGCTGGCTAGAACCATGTTAGCTGACTTTAAAGTTACCTACCACAGTTTTTAGGGCATGAAGCAGTTTCATACTGCTTGTTTATTACAAACCAGGTTTAAAGTAGTCAATCCTCATAACAATGCACCTTAAAACTTTAAGGAGTTTCAAACCAGCTCTAAGTTTTATGAGACTATTTGGTTGTCATGTTACTATTCTTAGTACTTTGGATAGTTTAGGCAAGTTTGATGGCAAAAGTGATGAAGGTTCTTTTGTTGATACTTTATGAGTAGTAAAGCTTTTAGGGTAAACAATACTAACCCAAAATGGTAGAAAGAAAACTTGCATATTGTGGTTTTTAGAGAATAACCTATTGATTAGAAGGGAACTCAGTCTTATAAATGCTGTTCATATTGACTCTCTAACCCAATCTATGAACTATGTACCAGTTACTGCAGGTACAGTTTCTAATGACTCTGCAGGTACATCAGAAGAAAACAGTCAAGATTGCATTGTGATGCTAATTTGGAAAGATACTTCATACCATTATTCCCCTACAAATACTGTTGAAAATGGTAGAACCAAAAACTGCTAGATGATCTCAAAAAGCAAGTTTGAAGATTGACAGAATAATGATAATGCTGAACAAGAAAGGTTGCAGATGATAGTAAGTTCTAAAGAAGGTTTAATGCTGTTAGGCAACAAGTTAATACTGTGCCAATCCTGATGTTATTACTGGTATCATAAACTTAATGTTGTTGGCTCCATCAATAATAATGCTACCTAAATGAAGAAAGACAACACAGAAGATAACCAGAAGTTGATTTGGAGAAAACATTACAAATTCCAAATTGTCTAAACCAACAAATACCCAAAACAAGATACATAAAGATCATCCCAATTGCCAATGTGATTGGTGAAGTGCAGTCAACATGTTTCAGACAAGAAGAATTCCAAACCTACTTCAAACAAGGGTTTTCATAGATGATGTGTGTATGATAAGAAAAAACATCATACCCTAAATACTTTATTTATATGCTGTTTCTTATCATAGATTGAACCAACCAAGCATTGTGCTAAAAGCTTCTACCTGATTCACCTGGGTGAGAAAGCAATGCAGGAAGAACTTCTGCAATTCAACTTCAACAAGTTGATACTGAGGTAGGATCTCCCTAATGAACACAGAAGGCCACTTATAACAAAATGGGTCTTCAGAAACAAGAAAGATGAAAGGGGAATTGTGATTAGGAATAAAGCTAGGATAGTTGCCTAGGAGATCATAGACAAGAAGAAGGTATGATTTTGATAGAAAGTTTTGTGCACCTATGGCAAGAATTAAGGCAATAAGATTGTTTTTGGCCTATGCTCGTTTATTAGGGTTTTCTTGGTATGAATCAACATGGATGTAAAGATTTGCTAATGTCTTATATGGAACTATTGAGGACAAGAAGTCTAGTGAACCTCAACCACCTAGATTTAAAGATCCTAGCGAACCATCCAGACAGAAGTTTACAAGGTGTCCAAGGGCCCTATATGGGTTTGCATCAAAGCACCAAGAGCATAGTATAAAACTTTGGAAAACTATCTCTTGAGCAATAGGTTTAAAAGAGGCAAGATAGATCAGACATTATTTATCATGAAGCAAAAAGGAGATATTTTGCTTGTACAGGTCTATGTAGATGACATTATTTTTGGCTCAACAAATAAGGAGTTATGTACTGGTTTTGAGAAGCTAATGAAATATAAGTTTCAGATGAGTTCTATGGGAGAACTAACTTTCTTTCTAAGGTTACAAGTACAATAAAAGGAAGACATGGACTTATTTATCAGTCCAGGACACATATGTAGCTGAAATTTTGAAAAATTGAACTAACTCAGATGAAAAAGTTAATGCTATCAACTCCTTGATTTGGAAAAACTTTTGGTATCCCCCCCCCCCCCCCCCCCCCCAAAGAGGATGTGAGATGCTGATGATGGTTGATGTACAACCTCTAAATGATCTATGATGGGTCTTTGATTTATACTCACTGCATCTAGAGCCATATAATCATGTTTACAGTATGTGATTCTAGATTTCCAAGTTACTGCCAAGACAAAATCACATCTCATAGCAGTCATAGAGGATTTTTAGATATTTTTAAAGGCAAACCAACTTTAGGCATTTGGTATTCTAGGGATTCTCCATTTGAACTGGTTGCTTATACTGATAGTGACTATGCTGGAGCAACTCTAGATAGGAAGTCTACAACTGGAGGCTGGAGGTTTTGGGAAACTGGTGATATTTGGCAGTGTTAAAAAGAGCAAAATGTGGTTGCCACTTCTAAACTGAAGGCTGAATACGTGGGCTACTAGCCTAACTGTTTTGGTACCCAGTCACTGGATTCAAAACCAATTAACTGATTATGGGTACAATTTCATGAACACTTCAATTAATATTTACAATAACAATACTATCATGCATTATGAAAATCCTGTTCAAACATTCTAAAACAAAACATAATCAGAGATTCAGGCATCATTTTTAGTAAGAGATTGCAACACTAAAAAAGTTAATACAAATGTTAAAATTCATTACAATTTAAATTGCAGATCTTCTTACAAAAGGTTTTGATGCAGCAGATTCAATACTTGGTCTCAAGTTATTGAAATGCTGAATCCTTACCTGTCTAATCACTTCATGTTTTTGTAAAAGTTTGTAAATGAATTAATACTTTACTTTTCACAATAATACTGCTAATATATCATTAAAACTTTAGTTATAACTTAGACTGTTTGTAGAACATATATTAGTTATGCTTTAAGAAGAAAATGTTTTGGAGTTTGTCAATATTTGGCTATGAACTAACATTTCAGTGCAAAGCATGGTTGAAACCTGAGTTTGAAAGCTTCATTTTTTTTTGGTGAAAGATAATGGTCTAGGTTCACAGTGATTTTAAAACTTTTATTCAGTGGGTTATCATAAATAATGGGATTCTCAAGAATCCCACATGTCTATCTTAGTCAATTCAGTGTGCTTGTGATGAATAGAGGCATTTTTTGCAATAATAAATTGAAGTTAGAGTTAATGAATGTTCGACGTGCAGTTATATACTGCTATGGCAAAAAATTGTCCAACTGCCGAAAGGCAAATGTTAATACTGTTAAGATGACATGGGCACCAAACATGCAACTGTTTCAAATTCTTATAACTCTGAAGGAGGTTCCTTATTTATAACAACCAAAAAAAGCACTGTGATTAAAGGATTTGTTATATCATAAGTAAGTTTCAAAAGGATCAAAACACATCTAGCGAATCAAAAGAGTCCGGGATCACCAAGATACCTCAGCTAGTGGTCCCCCTACAAAGGTTGGTGATGAGGCTCCATAAAGGTTGGGTGACAGAATGGAAATGGCTGCCGAATGCCTCTAGCTAAGAAGCGGAGGCAGGACAATTGTAACATCAAATAAGACCTAATCCATGTCAACACTTAATGAATCAACTCCTTAGGGAATTGGTTCATATAGTGGTCCCAGGTGCCAAGATACCATATTGGGGGATGTGAATGCTCTAACTAGGTTTGAGATTACACCTAAATCTTCCTATTGATCCACCTCTCTCAAGAGGTTACACAATTGGAAGTGGGGATTAAATATGAACACTCATTATTGGAAATTTGACGAAATATTGGTACACAACTAGTCATATAAAAACAAAAGAGTGCTTGGTAAGCCAAAAGAAATAAGATATTTTGTAGCCTTAAAAATAGAAAAGAGAGAGTGTTGCATAGAATAAAAAAGAAATAGTGAATTTATCGGGAGCAAAAAGAAATGAGAGATGTTGTGAGCATAAAAACAGAAGATAGTTGTGTAATCAAATTTTGATGATTAAAAGTTGCTTTTTGTAATGAAACAATTTGGAATGATTACTCGTTATTATCTTTTGTAATGCTGCTCATTTCAACTTAATGCTGCTAAGTGCATAATTAACGCTGCTTAAGGCTTAAATTAGTACTGACTGCCCGTATTTGATTCATCTTTCTTCATCTAATTAATGCATATGGATAATCTCCCAGTTTAAGTTTTTGATTTTGAGCGTGATTCTATATACACTGTCGATTAAGGGTTTCATTTACTTCTATTATTCGCTTTCACTTATTCGAACACTCTTAACCATAAACCTCTAAGTCATTTTTCATCTTGATCATCAAATTCATCATTATGGTCCAAGCCCTAAGTTGCTGAAACCACAATGTGGTGCGTTTCGTTGGAAAAACGGAATGAAAGTATGGTTTGCCAGATGAATAATTGATTTCCATAAAAGCAAAGTTCTATTTCAAAGTTTAAACATTCAATCCAGTAATCTACACATCTTGTTATTGATCAATTTATGGGCAAACAAGCCAAGGTACAGACATTTAATGGAAGTGCACAGTACAGCCTAGTTGATAAGAAGAAAGGGTTATTGTTTTCGGAGTCAAGCAATAGGAAGAGGATCGTTCACATTGGATGATGCAGAAGGTACTGATTGTCTTCCAACTTATACTATCTTTGAAGAATTTGGCGCGTATGGGGTATGAAAAGCCTTCTCAAAAGCTTACTTTTTATAAAGCCTTTTTCTCTCCACATTGGAAGTATTCTCATCATAATATACTCAAATGCTTAAGTGCAAATCCCCAACAAGAAATGAGTTCAGTAGTTCTATTTTGGCTTTCTTTGTGATCTATGCTTGGCAACTAATCAGAAGTTTAATCTGTCTAAGTATATCTTTGATGCAATGGTGAAACACTTAGATGGAGGAGTCAAATTCTTGCTGTATCTACGTTTTCTCTAAGTTTTCATTAATCAACAACTGGGTAATATGTCAACTCACAAGAAGATTTTTGTTAATCCCTTTCACACAAAGAAATGTTTTTTGCCAATATGAAAGAGCTTAAAGGTATTTCTCTAGGAGAATAAACACCTTTATTTGATACCAAGATGTATTCAACAACCTGTAGAAGGAATTGGTGATGATTCAGATCAATTGCCACTGATTCACACTCATACACATTATTGATCAACCATCCGTCATCTTCCCAACCCAAGAAAGGTGATAAACCATCTATGAAGCTCAAGACCGAGGCAGAGGTTTCTCAAAGATGAGGCAGAGCATGAGGAAAAGTACCAACACCTTCCAATGATCCTCAACCTAGTGGTTAGGAAACAGGCAACTAACTGATTTGATGTTTTTTATGTACTAAAATTGCTAACAGAAACAGGTTTCTTGATTTATAAAAAGCAAAGGATTGCTCACGCTAAGGAGATTGTTTGCATGACAGAAGAGGATCAACATGGTTAGAAAAGATAAAATGTCAAAACCTACAGGTTTTGAAAAGACTCAGAAAGTGGGTAGTCTAGAGAGTTTGAGTCTCAAAGACCATGAGAGTTTGGGAGTGCTCCTGAAGATTGCCACCAAATAGTGGAGGAGTATGAAGATCATTATGCTGAAGTTGAGTTTCATTAGTTGCAAACTCAAGAGAAATATAGATGACTTATGTTTGATAGTGAGTTTTGGAGGATGATGTAATGCAGTAGAAGCTAAAAGTTAAAAGAAATATGGAAAAGATGAACATAGTAAGAAGCCTGATGATAGTACTGCTGGTGAAGCAGTTACTACTGCTAGTATTGATGATAGTGCTGTTCCTACAACTAGTGAGGAAATCACTTTGGCTCAGACACTTATACAGATTAAAGCAGCTAAGCCTAAAGTTGTTACTACTGCTGCTACAACAACAACAACTACAAGACCCAAGGATAGAGGGGTGGTTGTACAGGAGCCAAGTGGGTTAGAGTCCACAGAGACAACAACCTTCAATTCTAAAGATAAAGGAATAGGTATATGATTGAGGCCTAAAGTTCCTTTGAAAGAGAAAAAATCAAATTTGCTCTTTATGAACAAATTCAAGAGAAATCAAGCTAATTTGGAGTGCTGAATTATTAAAGAGCAAAAGGCTGAAAGAAACAAGAAGAAAAAGCCAACAAGCATTGATGAGTCATGGGAAAATACACAAGCTAATGATGGAGGGCTGATAGATTTGCTGGCTGAGAGACTCCATGATCTAAGGAAAGAAGGAATAGACCGAATGAGAAAAAGCACAACAGTTTATGGTAACTGAAGGAGAAAAGAAGAAAGCATTTGCTGCTGCTCAGAGCACAGAGAAAAAGATAATCAGACCTCCTACCAATGGCAAAAACAAAGAGAACTCAAAAATGTCTACTTATCTTAAAGGCACATGGGTGAAATTACATACAAACAACGCAACCGGAATAGATTATGAAGAAAAAACAAAAGTTTTGTTTGATAAGGAAATGAAGAGAGTAAATACCTTTGTAGCTATGGGTTCTGAGGTACAGGAAAGCAAAGAAAAGATGGAAGAAGGTAGAGAGGAAACAGCTAAAGGTAGCAGAAAGAAGATGCTTAGAGGGAAGAAGGTACAGAGGAAACAGCTAAAGGTAGCAGCGAGTGTACGGGATCGCCAACGTGGCATTCCTTGGTGTTAGACGTGTCATTCAAAAGTTTCTAGAAGCACGGAAGTATGTGTACTTGATGTATTTACCCTGTGCGTTGTGTGGGGGTGAAAATGGAGGGAAACATTGGAAAGGATAAACAGTAATTTGAGTAAGGGTGTTGACCCGTGTTTTGATTTTTGACCAAAGGTAAAAAGAGTTGTTGGGCTCAAGTTATATTATATGGGCCTTGACCTTTTTTATAAATAATTTGGGCCGGGAATGATTATGGTAAGGATGAGCACGGTACCATTTTGGTACCGTACCGGTACCGTTTTCGAGGTACCGTATTTTTTCTCGACCAAAAAGCGTAGTCCCGATCCCGGAACCGAGGTTTATACCGGTACCGGTACCGGGTTCGGGAAAACTAACCATGCCAAAACGAATACCGTTTATAATAAAAGATAATATCAAATTTGACCTTTTGGTCATTTAAATTCGCTAAAATTTATGTTTCTTTTTCTGTGAACGAAAATGTACTAACCCTTTTCTTAAGGTGTAAAATGATTTCCGTGAAGCATAAATTTAAGCTAACAACAGGTACTTACTTATTTATATATTCAACTAACATCAGGTTTGTTACAAAAGCATGCATGCATTTCATATTCTGGTAGCATGCTAAATCGAATGGTCAAACAAGCACAGTGTGTTTCATTGCCATTCTTGCGTTACAATATTATCCAGGATAATTAGAAGACGTATAGAAATACTATTTATAAATGTTACATCATCCTAAGCTTTGTTGAAAAGTTTTCATTAAAGCTTTGCATGCGCCAAATTTTAACATTGAAACAATATTTAGATTATATTCTTACCTCTGCAAAGACTATAGATTATCACGAGAAAGTGACTCATTAAGATAAACAATCAAGGTTAAATCACTATTTTATATAGATCATGAGTTTAGTAAAAAACAAGTTTAAGTATTTTTGTATAGTTCCCGGTACTAAAATCGGGATTCCCGTTTTAGTACCGACCAGATTTTAGTGTTACCTGAAATTTTTTTAAATAAATTTATAAGTTACCGGGGTAACCGGTAGCCGAATATTGAGAACCGGAAACCGGTACGTCGGGATACCGGTACGGTTCCGGTACCGTACCGTTTTTCCGGTACCCGTGCTCATCCCTAGATTATGGGTTGAGTGTAAAAATAACACTTAACAAGTGTTATTAACATCCGTTTTGTTTTTGGTTTTGTTTGTGTAGGATTTAACGACCGTTAGTCCTTTTATGAATTAGGGACTAATGGCGTTATTTCTTTGACGGTTTTGGTGTATTTGGGGTTTAAGGCTCTTGTCTTGGGTTTTCCTTGATAAATGCACACTTTGGCCTCGGCTTTTCACGTTCTTTCTTTCTCGTGTCTGGTTTTGTCCGTTTTTGCCTTGATTTTGTCCATTTCTTTAATATCCATACCTGCACATACACAAACACAAAAACAAGCATATATTTGCCATTTTTATTATGTTTTTGGTCTTTTGGGTTCGTTTTTCAAGGTAAAAGGTATGTATAAAATAGCAAATACCAAATTCCCCCATACTAAGGTATTGCCGTGTCCTCACGCAATGTTATATGCTCTAAAACCAAATACCTCAAAACTTCCCCAAACTAAAATCTTATGAAAAGATAAGAAAAGACTTTGTGGAGGTTAAGAAATCACAAGTTTTAAACACCCCCATTTCCATTTTTTCAATAACTTTTTTCCATTTATGCTCTTTTTTTTGAACTAACTAGAATATTTCGACTTTCGTTATTTCCATAACCATTAGGGATCATAGAACAAGATGCATTTCGATCCGAGAATGCCCAAAAAGGATAAATTCATCGTCCCCGACTTTTCACTTGCTCCAAACCAAGCTTAAAACGAAATCACCGCTAAATATCATTTAAAATCTATACAATACTCATATTTACAACATGTGAACTTTTCATCGCCCGAAAGATTAAATATATCTTAAGGTGAATGAGCTAATTTGAATTTCAACCATGGATCAACATTTTGCAAAATTCTATGTTTCATGTTCCACCCGAGAATAATGAGTTTGAAGGCGAGATCACTCATGAACAACTTTTGTCTCGCAATCCTAACCTTGCGCTAATTTGACCAGGCCCCACAGAGACTAGTATCAACGGGACTCAAACGGACCTTAGGTTTTCAAGTACTCTCCAGGCTTTCCCGTTACACATATAGCTTATTTTTAAAAAACTTTAAAATTAATAGTCAAAGTTCAAAGTATATTTAAATTTTAAACAAAAAGAGATCTATTTATAATTCCAACAGTAAAATTAAACATAACATTTATGCAATTGTCACCCTCGACCTTAAAGGCTGGCAACAACGGTTTGTGAGCCGGCAAATGCAGCAAACTTTTTTCAGTCTTAGATTTTTAATCTTACTATGGGTCTTTCTTTAGAATGACTAAACACATCGGATTGTGACCGGCAAAGGTTAATAAACTTATATATCAGCCCCACATTTTTTTATTATTATTATTATTATTTTTTTTACATTATTTCACATTTTTATTATTATAAGAAGACTTCTTTTTGAAAAATTCAAGTATAAGTTTGAACTAAGACTAAAATTTTTGCTATATACTACATAAAAATTGTTGATTTAAGTTTAATCTCCAAAATAGCACGTATGGTTAGTCCGGTTAAAGAGCCTTATGGAAGAAAAAGGCCACAAATTAACATACATGAGCTCTTAAGATTTCCAAAATAATCTTTGTTTAGCATCCCACTCATACTTAACTCTATCATTTTTCGTTCTTCGTGAATTTCCGCGAACGCTTAGCCTAAAAGTTAAGGAACAAGCTAGAGCTCAACACGCTCGATCGGGTCAAAATTTATTCTTATTCTACCCAGCAGGAAAGTCAAAATTATGACAAAACACTTATTTTATTTTTGAAAATTTTTAAATTTTTTATTTTTTAAAATTTTTTTGTGATAAAAACGAGATTAAGTGAGAAACAAAAGGCATCATTCACAATCAAACGAATAGATTCCACCCATACTAAAACTACAACATTGTCCTCAAGGAGATTCCCCCATACTAATTTCAATACCTAATCTTGGATATAAGGGGTCTCTAACGCAAATCTAAAAGCCTTTATTAATATGCTAAAGATAAACGATAGCCGATATAGATTTTAGGATCTCGGATATTCCCCCCCCCCCTAAATGAAGCTAGGATATGAAGCTATGAATGTATGAATGTACAAAACCATGACACGAAGAGTCTATCAAAATCCGGGTAATCCTGGACAATAATAAACCACAAAACACAACCACGAGAAAAGAAAGACTAGCCCCCTCACAATAATTGTAGAAAATAGATAGACGATAGAAAAGTTTGTTATTTTGTTAACACGAAAGTCACAGCATGACTCCGACCGCGAATTATATTGCCCTGGGGAAGCAAATGGAAAAGAAAATCTCAATCGGGCTTTCATTAATGTTAGGATAAACATTAAAGTACATGAAAGTTCCATCCCGATGAGATGCCACCGGCTCTAAGTGGAGATGCCATGGTCAAAAATGGTGTCTTCACTCCCGGTGGAGAGAAGTAAAGGAGAATCCACAGGGTAAGTGTGATACGGAAGAAAAATCCAAATGACAAATGCGAAGGAATCATCATCTTCAACATTCTGAGAAACAACAATCTCACCTCCTCCTGGGTCAAAACATTCGTCTTCATTAAGCTCATCAAAATTGTTTATCACGGGTGCATCGGGCTCAATGTCAAAGGTAAAATGCTCATACTCGGGAATCGGATCTTCGTTAAGTAAGTTGCCAAGAAAAACGTTATCCCCATCCGAGTCTAAATCACTCTCAATACCCGGAGGTATCGAGTCTTATGGAACAAGAAATGTATCAACCTCCTCTATAAGAAATTCACTATCCACAACGGGAATAGGAGAAAAAGAGGGATTTTCAAGCATAAAAGGAATAGACATAAGTGGATTTCATGCCTTCGATCTTATCAAAGATTAAGATTTAATGTTTAATAATTTCTTACGTATTTGAAAAAAAATATCAATATCAATCTCTCCTTCTTTAAAATCGTCTTCATCAAAATCGTCTTCATCAAAATCAATTCCCGGTAAAATTGGATCAATAAGATCGAGCTCTCCGACGAACTCCTCCGGAAAGAAAATCATCTAAGGCGATGTGATCGAAATATCGACTAGCAAGAGTTAACAAGTCACATTCGGCATCAAAATAATCACAAACGACACATCACAAATATCTAAGGAAATACCCTTAAACTCACTTGGGATTGGGACAAGGTTCTCAACACTAGACTTTTCCGTTTCTGAAATAGTGTTAAGATGCTCGTCCTCCATACTTAGAGAGTTATCAGGCTCCTCGATCGGTAAGTCTGGTGTGATTACTTTAGGCTTTCTATATATAATAGTATACTCATCATCATCATGTATAGAAGTGTAGTGACGTTTCCCAGTTTGGAAAATTAATACATTCTTATAGCTCCTCATTAATATTTCGCACATCTTCAAGGAGTTTACTTATCAATTCTTGAATATCTTCTTGTTGATATTGCTTGTCCGTAAAAGCATGCTTAATTTCGGAAAATCTCTCCCAAGCTACCAATAAAACCTTTGGTATTTCTCCAAAAGGTATACGACTAAAATTTCTTAGGAAGTTTTGAATGTCTTTCATTAAGTTTTCTCTATCTTTAGCAACACTTTCACATCGTCAATCAAGAAAAATTCCCAAGTGAGTAAGAACTATAGCTGCCTGCTCTCCTGCTCTGCCTGTTTTGGTTTGACTTCCCCTTAAGAATTGCAAATCATTTATAAGATTATAGTAGCAATTTTTCTTTCACACTAACTTCAGTTGATTCTGCTCTTTTTCTACAAGCTTCTTACTTTTAATATAACTCTCCTCACTAGCAATAAAGGCAATTGCACTTTTCTCAGGAGTTATAATGAACATACCCTTTAAAAAGGGCTTGAATGGTTTCCATCACGTTTTCTCTAGATTGCAACAATTCCGTAACCGTTGCTTGAGGAGGATAATGAATTTCGGGAAACTACGGGGGTTGATATTGGTCAAAACCGGAATAAATCGGATCATAACAAAAATTAAGATCATAATTTTGGTTCATCGGTTGACACTGAACATTTTCATGAAGAACCCCGCAATTATCACAAGGAATTTGTTGTGGCTGACTCGGAAAATAATGTAGAGGTTGGTTAAATCCAAAGTCTTGATTGTAACAACAGGGACCCGATCATAGAGACATGTGTGTTCTATGTTGACACTCGTAACCCGAAGTAGAGTTCCTCCACAAAATTCACACGAGTATGTCTCGTATTGGTATTGTGGAGGTTGGTTGAAGAAGTTTCGGTGTTTCATTATTAAGAATAAAGGATTTTTGGGTCATAGAACAAACTCATCTTCCGGATCCTAGAAACAGGTCTGCTACAGCCAGAACAGTTTCCACCATTAAACGGACTTCCACAATACGAGCAACCAAAATGGTTATACGAAGACATGTCGAAGAATTAAACGGATAAGAGGATAAAGAAGATAAGAATTAAATGTAATATGGTGGCCCAACATGAAAGCAGAAATTACCACCTATGTCAGCAAGTGTTTAACGTGTGCCAAGGTTAAGGTAGAATATCAGAAGTCGTCCGGTTTGTTGGTTTAATCGGAAATCCCACAATGGAAATGGGAGAAGATGACGATGGATTTTGTGACTAAATTGCCAAAGACGGCAACCGGTCAAGACACGATTTGGGTAATCGTTGATCGTCTCACTAAGTCTGCTCATTTCTTGCCCATGTGAGAAGATGACACGTTAGAGAAGTTGACGAGACAATACTTGAAGGAAGTAGTCTCAAGGCATGGAGTGCCAGTTTTGATCATCTCCGATCGTGATGGGAGATTTACTTCACATTTTTGGAAGTCTCTTAATAAGGCATTAGGTACTCGATTGGATATGAGTATAGCATACTGATACGTTCTCCGAACACTATATATATATATAATATATAAGTATATAAGGATTATATCAAATAATAGTATAGTAAGTATTTTCCGTCGGGTTCGAGAAACAAACTTTTAACCAAAGTTGTCTCCAAAACCTCCCGGGTCGTTTTCCCTCGACGAAGTGTGAATTGAAAATCGGTTAAGTCCGTGATCGCGCGTTCTGAATGGTTTTGAAAAGAGTTGATTGGGGTTTTCTAAATCCTACTAAATATAAATGACAAGTAGATAAATGCATAAAAACAAGTAAACAAGAATTGAAAATTAAACACGTAAGCATAAAATGTAAACAAGAATTAAAAATGCGATATTTAAAACCTAAATTATCTATATTTAAACTTAAAATGATTTTCTAAACTATTTCTAATCCTATTTGACTATTTAAGAAGAAATGCTAAAGAAATCCTAAAACGAGAACACTTAAAGTTGAAAAATGAAGAAAACGAGAACGGGAACGAAATCTCGTTCTTTAAAAAGTGAAATTTCAAAATATTAACCCTACAAAAGGAAATTTCAAACCTAAGCCTAAAATATGATAATAGAAATTTTTTGATAAAAGAATTATATTTTTTTGATTATTTTTCTATTTTTAATGATTTTTTAAAGTTTTAAATGAAAATACATGATTAAAAATACTAAACGTTGAGTTAAAAATCTAAGAAAATTACTAAAAGTAG
>BQNB010011742.1:0-79670 GCA_026074375.1 Tanacetum coccineum | reverse complement strand
TTTTTACCACCAAAATTTCAAAAAAATGAAAAAATTTTAAAAATTTTCAAAAATAAAATAAGTGTTTTGTCACAATTTTTGACTTTCCTGCTGGGTAGAATAGGAATAAATTTTGATTCGATCGCGCGTGTTGAGCTCTAGCTTGTTCCTTAACTTTTAGACTAAGCGTTCGTAAATATTCGCGAAGAACGAAAAATGATAATGTTAAGTATGAGCTGGATGCTAAACAAAGATTATTTGGAAATCTTAAGAGCTCATAAGTGTAATTTGTCGCTTTTTCTCCCATAAGATTCTAACCTGATTAATATACGTGCTACTTTTGGAAATTGATTCGTAGTTTTATACACGTATAAAATAATATATTTATAGAGAAATTAAGGAAATCCCCAAGTAACCCTTGGACAAATCCACTCACAAAGATATATATATATATAGAATACGTATTAAACCGGGTAAGTTGATCACCCGGGTCGTTATCCCCAATGACTAGTGAAATTGAAACCACGTTTAGGTTCGGATCCTGATTTGAATGAAGCAAAGATATTTGATTTGGTTTCTAGAAATAAAAGCCTTAATTTTTATCTTTTTATAAGAGTTCTTAATTAAACTAATTAAAAATTAAACCTAATTACTAATTAGAACTAATAAACTTAATTAACAACTTAACTAAGGACTAATGGAGCAAAAACCTAAGAAACTAACGGGGAAACTAACAAACTAACGGAGGGACTAACTGAAAAACAACTAAGATCGAAAAGTTACACTATCTACCCTGAGAATCTACCCCGATCACAAATTAAGTCCAATAAGCATTCGAAATTTTAAAGAGCTTAAAATGAAAAACTCAAAGAAGCAAAGTTGTAAAGGAAGCTAGTGGGAACAAAATTAACAAAAGCACTATGGTCTGAAACTCAAAGATATAAGCTGTTACAGAAACTAGGGGATTGGGCTATGTTTTACTAAAACAGCGATTATGAGCTCAAATTAAACTTAATGTGAAAAAGGAAAAGTGTTCTAGGAAGCTTATGATGTGCTTAATCTAAAAATGCAAAGAAATTTAACCTAGAAGTGCTTTTAAACTACTGAAATTGAGCATGAACTAAGCAAACTCAGAAAATAAGCTAGATAACTCAAAATCAAAATAAGCTAAAAACCTTAATAAGCTAAACTAGACTCTAAATCCTTAAGAACATACCAAACTACTTATTATCCATCTAAATAAACTATAAAATCTAGACTTAAAAGCCGAATTAACAAATTTAGACTCTACTTAATTTCCTACTATTTTTGGAATTTTGAGGATTTTAATGACTGTTGACAGCTAATTTAAACTAGGAAAATAAGCTAGAAATTGCAAATTAAGACTTAAAATCTATTAAGCTATATTAAAACTCAAGTCCTACTAAATTTGATAAACTAGATCCTAAAATTACTGTTCTAAATTAAGCTGAGAACACAGCAGTACTAACTGAGGTTAGTACTGCTAGTGTGAAAATTCAGCAGTACTTTGAAAGTACTGCTGATGCAATTTGACTTTTGAAAACGTAATAAGTAATGAAATAAGCTAGAAAACTAAAACTAAAATCTTAATAAGCTATAACTAAATCTAAACTTAATTCCTACTAAATTTGGAAAGCTAAAATTTATACTAACAGTACTAACTTATGGTTAGTACTGGTAGTGTAAATGCTCAGCAGTACTAACTGAGGTTAGTACTGCTAGTGTAAAATCAAGAGTGCACTAAACCAAACACCCCTTTTAGACTATGGCAGATTCGAAAATAACTATTTAAGAGAAATCTAGTGAACAAGTTCTAAATACCAGATAAAAACTAGCTTAAAACAAACTTAACAATCATGATTAAACAACTGATTAAGCCTTAATCTAAGATCTAAACTATTTTACTATATTTTGGTTTTAGAAGTTTTAAAGACAAATATATGAAAGACTAAGATCTAAACTTATTAAGCTAATATTTTTTGGATTTTGTGAGTTTTTATGACAGAAATTTGAAAGATAAAGATCTAAACTAATTTAAGCAAAAACAGATGAGGACAAACAACTAAAAGCACTATAAGAGATATTTAAGCATTGATAAGCAAAGATATTAAACATATAAGTAATGACTAAGCAATGAAAACTGAAATTAGAGAGGAATGAAAAGAGAAACTTACTTGATCCTTTAGCTAAACAAAAGGAACCAATAAAGGCAGCTACAAGCTCTCTAGCTTAATAATAAGCTAGAGTATTAGTCCTTGGGATCTCTTCCAAATTAAGATCCCCTTCCAAAAAGCTCTAATCCATTAAGATCCATAATAGATTTAACTGATTTAAGGTTTAGATAAGATTAATTCTGAATTCAAACAGCTCTATTTCAGCTTATAGACTGAAAGAGCTTAAAATGAGCTTATTGAGACAAATTAGCTTATTAGAGAGCTTATAACTTTAAATGAGAGCTTTGAAAATGAGATTTAAAACAACATAAAAACATTTCATTGATTAAAGAAGCTGATTACATTACTTGAAAAAGGAAAATTACATAAAAAACACGAATTTAAGCTTAAACAAAATTACTAAAAACTAGATAAAAAGAAAAGACTAGATAAAAAACGGATGCCTTGTGTGTGTGAGAATGAGCCTTTTTATAGTGCCCAGCTGAAGCTTCTAGGACCTCTAGCCCTGCTCTCCAATCTTCAATCTCTGCCATTCATTTAATCAATCATTTGATCATCAATTGTGGCCGTTTGATCAAGATGTGGACACCTGAGGATTGCCAGCGTGTCATTCTCTTGATGTGACGTTTGTGTTAGTTTTGTGAGTAAATTAGCACAAAAACCCATCACAATTTGTGCTTCTTCCATTGTTGACGTGGCTCTTCTTGAGAGAAGGTTAATGAATCCCCTTGATTAGACTAATTTGACCCTTCATTTGTGCTTGCGCTTCCTTGAATTGACTAACTCACCCTCTAATTTTGATTTGCCCCTTGTTTTACCATGGGGGTGAAATCGGGGGAGATGATGAATAGTAAAAGGATTTCCCGCTCCTCTTTTGGCAGTTAAAACTGTTGAAGTTCGGAAGGTTAACACTTTTAGTCCTTGTCTTTCATTTCTTCTTTTTAAGTTATAAATAACTTTCGGAATATGCAAGAATGGCCCTTGGAGATGAAAATTGGCTAAGGCTTGGGCTTTTGGGGCTTCGGCTTTGTACTCTTTTGATTCTCGTGTCCGTGTTTGCTCACTTTTGACTGTTTTCTTGTGATTTTTGACTTATCCGTACCTGCATACACAAAACACAAATACAAGCATATTTTTGCCATTTTTGGTCTGTTTTGGGTTTAATTGGGTTATTTTAGGCATAAATTGATATGTATAGTTTAACAACTATCAAAATTCCCCAAACTAAAACATTGTGTGTCCTCACGCAATATTACATGCCTTATAACCAAATACCTCGAAAATTCCCCAAACTAAACCTTTGAAAAGTAGCAAAGATTTTTGTTTGAGAGAGATAAGAGATCACAAGTTATAAAACACCCGACTTCCCATTTTCTAAGATTTTTCTCTTTTTATGATTTTTCTTGATTATTAACTACCTAACTACAATTTATTTGTGTTGACATAATGCAATGTTTTCATTACCACATTGGTAACTTTTAGGATCATAGAACAAAAAGCACAATTAAGCGTCTAAAAGATAACTTCATCATCCCCGATTTTTCACTTTTCCCATGCTAAGCTTAAAAACAAGATCATCGTTAATTACAAGTCATGACACTAACACTACTCATAAATACTAATTGTGTTCTTACTTTTCCTCCCGCAAATCCTACTTTTGTATCTCAGGATTTTACTTAAGTCATATACCCGAAGGCTCTTTAAGACTTTTGTTTCGATACTTATTAATTCAGAAAATAAAGTGTAATGGTTAAGAACGCAATAATTAGCTCCTAGCCCTTCTCAAAAGATCAAATGCAATCGAGATTAAAGTCCACATCGAGGCGACCAAAATTTGGCTTTTTATTAGGCTACTTAAGCAAGGCACCATTCATGTCATATACCCTAAGGCTCTTTAAGACAAGAATGAACCAATCTCATTTGCACCATATACCCTTAGGCTCTTTAAGGCACAAAATAAGACAAAAATTAAGCAACATTATTATTCCTCAGTCCTTTAGTAGGCTACAACATCGGCCACGCCTCCGACAAGATGTAGCAAACATATTTCGACTTCGGATTATATAAGTAAAAACCGGTGCCTTTTATCTCGAAGCCACATCGATAGCGAGTCGACAAGAGGTTATTCTACTTATTATGACACCGGACTCTACCTTATATGAAAACTCCAACATCGGCCACGCCTCCGACACGATGAAGTAATCTGGCAGAGATACTTATTTATTATATTTTTGTATTTTTAAGCCAAATTAAGTATTCCTGATGTGTACTCATCCTAATCACAAAGGAACTAAAGAAAACTTCTATTAGCTAATTATTAACCAAAAAACCATACAACTCTATTTATTAAACATTTATATAAAAGTGAAACAAGCTAATGGGAGAAAAAGCCACAATTAATACATATGAGCTTGAAAGAAAACCAACTATTCTACGTTTAATATCATGACTTATAAATAACACTATCATTTCTTGTTCTTCACAAAAGAAATTTGCAAATGCTTAGCCTATATAAAATCCAACTCGGCATATTTAAAATCTACTTGAGATTAGCACAAGCTTTCATTTACTAATGATTCAAGTCTAGCATGTCATGAGACTAGCATAAACTATCTTCATTAATTTAACACATATTTTTTTTTTTTTTTTTTTTTTTTTTTTTTTTTTTTTTTTTTTTTATATGAAATAATACTGAAAAATTTAAAATTTTTGCTATTTTTGTGGGAAAACGGGTACGTGAGAACAAAACAATAAGCAAGCAACATCAAATCGATAGATTCCCTTCCCCAAACTAAAACGAAACATTGTCCTCAATGTTTAAAGTCGGGTAAGGGTAGAAAGTGTAACTTTTCGATTTTAGTTGTTTGCAAGTTTAGTTCACCCCGTCAGAAAGTGTTTTCCCCGCTAGTCTTTTCCTTTTTGCACATTAATCCTTAGTTAAGTTTTTAATTAAGTTTATTAATTTTAATTAGTATTTAGGTTTGATTTTTAATTAATTTAATTAAACTTTTATAAAAAGATAAAAATTAGGCTTTTTTTTTTAATAATCTTAGGCAATTTTTCTTTATCTAGTAATTTTTAGCTACATTTTTAGGATTTTTAAAATTGTTTATTTGCTTTAATAGTTCAATTATTTGTTGCTTCTTAATTTCATAGCAATAGCTTATCCAAAATATCTTTGTTCCATTCAAAATCAGGGATCCGAACTTAAAAAGTGGTTTCAATCTCACTAGTCATTGGGGGGGAAATCGACCGGGTGATCTTACCTTACCCGGTCAAGAACATACGTATTTTGATATATATTATATATTATTTTTGTAAAGTTATAGAATTTTCACCTTGGTTAACAGGTTGATTAGTTGGAATTTACCTTAGTAGTATTTTTTATTATTTATTTTATAGGTACGTAAAAATCTCTTAGAATCAAGTTTTTTTTTTTTTTTTTTTTTTATTTTTTTAAAACAAGACTGTAAAAATTTAAAAATTTTGCTATTTTTGTGGGAAAACGGGTACGTGAGAACAAAACAATAAGCAAGCAACATCAAATCGATAGATTCCCTCCCCAAACTAAAACGAAACATTGTCCTCAATGTTTAAAGTTGGGTCTCTACGAAAATCTAAGCCTGTTTATGATAGGATGCAAAGTAAACGTTAAATCGATAGATTAAAAAGGATATGGTCTCCACAAATTAAATTCACCACTAAGTATGGAGAAGCTCGAGTAGTTTGAACGGGATAACAACACCGGCACGAGAGGCTTCATTGAATTTGATAGGAGAATCCGTGGCAAAATACAACAAACAAGACAACAAACATTCGGAGAAACGGATAAGAGACAAGCCTTCTCTCAACACTAACACATTAGATAGAAAATAAGAAAAATAGAAAGGATATAGCAGGGTGTGAACTCCCATGAAGCGGCTTGGGTTTTTGATCACCGAGTCGCTAGCTCGAAATCGGATCCTGGAATTCATTTATCCTTAGGGAAAGTCTGGAGGTCCTGGATAACCAATGGTGGTGTATCCTCCATAGTTATGCTAAAAGACAGTGGCGTGACTTTGCCTTTGAATTAGAAACCATCGGCATGTGAGACAAAACTTGGCAGTGCCATAAGGATAAACTTCGGTTATTGTGAAAGGTCCTGGACCAACGGGACTGTAAGCTTTCCGGGAAAATCTTTAATTCGGGACGTTAACATGAAGGACTTGATCGCCCAACATTGAAGATTCGATTCTTTATCTTGGAATCGTGTAGTTTCTTTGTCTTATCCTTGTAGATTAGCGAATTCTCGTAAGCTTGATCACGAAGCTCACTAAGTTCATTGAGATGAATCTTTCGATGATCGCCCGCGGTCTTTAAATCGAACGTAAGTTGGCATGCTTGATGAGCCAAATACGCTTTGTGTTCTAAACTCTTACTGGTAAGTGACACGCTTTTCCATAGACTAACTTATACGGAGTACATCCTATCGGAGTTTTATAAGCGGTTTTGAAAGCCCATAATGCATCATCTAGTTTGTCGGACCACGAGGCACAGTTTTCTCCTACCGTTCTCTCCAAAATTCTTTTGAGACCTCGATTCGTGGACTTCAACTTTCACTCGTCTGAGGGATGGTAAGGAGTGAACGGACGATGGTGACACATATTTAGACATAACTTTATCAAAATTTGTCGTTACAAAAATGGGTCCCACGAAGCTTATGATTGCTCTCGGCGTAGCACCGAAATCGGGAGAAAACGGGATTTTAGAACTTAACAACACTACCCTTAGCATCGTTGGTTGGGAGCGCTATTCGCTTCAACCCACTATGGAAAGTAGTCAAAACTGCTTCTAGAATTATATTTGTTACCCTTAGATGACGGAAAACGGGTCCCATAAATCGATACCCATAAATAAATCAAAAAATTCACAAAATTGGATTGCATTTTGAGGCATCTCATCCACGGTTGAGAGTTTTTGCCTTGTCCTTTGACAAGCCATCACAAGTTTTGACAAATTTCGTAGGCATCTTATAAAATGGTAGGCATTAGAAACCGGCATCAAAATTTCTTATTAGCGGTAAATGTTGGCTCCGTATTGTACCCCGGTGGGGTCCACATATGACAAGCTTATAGAATTTCGAAAGCTCTTCTTTGCCATCTACACACCTTCGGTATTATTTGATATCCGCACAAGTCTTGAAAGAAAAGGGTCATCTCCAACAAAAATAATGTTTTACATCTTTAAAGATTTGTTTTTCTCTTGAGTTCGAACATTCCTTTTTTATGAATTTCCCGCGTGGTAGTTTGCAAAGTTGGGCAAACCACGGTGGGGTACTTTGGTCTTTAGAAGTTAAAACACTTAAAGTCTCTAAAGAAAAGTACTCGGTAATTTCTTTTGGATTACAAAAGTATTTTCGTAAAGGGTTTTCAAGACGAGAGAGGTGCATCAGCTGCTTAGATTTCAGCTACTTAGTCATCGATAACTTAAAAACAATTTCCTGAGAAGTTACAGTAACGACCCAGCGATGAAATCTTGCCTTTGGCGTCTTTCATTGTTGATAAAGGTATTTCAATGGGGAGTGGTACCGTATTATTAAACATTACTCTAGTTCATGATCAGATCTGATCGAAACTTCTCGAATGCACTTAAAACTACTGCAAGCTCTCCTTCTCGTGTTGTTGTGTAATTCGTTTTTGCTTCAGGTCATCGTCTTACTTGCATAATGAATTCGGTCGAAAAATGCTTCTCATCCTTTGCCCTAGAACACGCAAACTATTGCGTAAATCACTTGCCATCGCACATGGATTTCAAAAGGATTGGTCCCAATTTGGAGCAAATGAGAATTGGAGCTTCGGTTAATTTCTTTTTCAATGTTTGAAAAGCAAGAATGCAATCTTCCGAAAAAATGAAAGGAGTGTTTTTCTCTAAGAGATGGGTCATGGGTCGAGAGATTTTGGAAAAGTCTTTGATAAATCTTCGATAGAATCCCGCATGCCCGAGAAAACTTCGAATTCCTTTAACGGTTGTTGGGTGAGGAAGTTTAGAAATTACATCAATTTTGGCCTTATCGACTTCAATTCCTTTTCTAGAGATCTTATGTCCTAAAACAATGCCTTCTTTAACCATGAAATGGCTCTTTTCCCAATTTAGTGCTAATTTGGTGTCTTCACAACCTCTTTATGCATTTTTCTAAATTGGCAAGACATGAGGAAAAAGAATCTCCAAAAACTGAAAATGTCCAATAAAAACCTTCCACTCGTTTTTTCTTATCATGTCGTGAAAATGGCCATCTTCAACGTTGGAAAGTTCTGGGTGCATATGCACAAACCGAATGGCATTCCGACGGTACCGCGAAAGTTTCCGTAATTATGGGCACGTGAAAGTAGTTTTTTCTTGATCTTTAGGATCAATTGGGATTTGAAAATACCCTGAAAAACCATCTAAGAAACAATAAAACTCGTTGCCGGCTAATCGCTCTAACATCTGGTCCATGAATGGTAACGGAAAATGGTCTTTACAAGTTGCTTCGTTTAACTTTCGATAATCGATACAAACTCTCCATCCCGTGACTAATCTTGTAGGCACCAGCTCATTTTCTTCATTTGTGACAACGGTCATACCACCTTTTTTAGGAACACAATGGACTGGACTAACCCATGGACTATCCGAAATTGGATAAATCAATCCTGCGTCAAGAAGTTTTTCTACTTCTTTCTTAATGACGTCGTGGATTTTAGGGTTAACCCTCCTTTGATGTTGGACTGAAGGTTGGTAATCATCTTCTAAAAGGATTTTGTGAGAGCAAAATTCTGGATCTATGCCTTTGATATCAGAAAGTTTCCAAGCAATTGCTTGTTTTCGGTTCTTCAAAACATGAATGAGTGAGGTCTTTTCTTCTTGGCTCAAATATTTTGAAATTATGACTGGAAGTTTGTTATTTTCCTCTAAGAACGCATACTCGAGATGCGGAGGTAACTCTTTAAGTTCGACTTCGGGAATTTCAACTTTTGGTTCATAAGAAGTAGCATATTCAACTGAAGATGTCTTTGGTTCGACAACTTTGAGATCTTTTTGAATTCCGGCGGTAAACGTAATCTCCTTTGGTTTTGATTGAGTAACGGATCTTGTGTGAGGTAGTGCCTCGAGAATACGAGAAATGTCACCACTCGGGATCGTAATTATGTTGCATTGATAACTGGGAATACTGGTTCATCATCGATTGCTATGAAAAGCATCGGCTTCTTCAGAGTGTAGAAAAATCACTTCATCAAAAGGAAGTAAGTGTGGGGAGATGATGTAGAACTTCGGATCGAAGTGCGGTGAAGGATTGTTGTTGAGCTACGGAATCGGAAAATCAAGTACTTTCTTGTGAGTACTCTTCACAAGTGACATAGATTAGGTGGGGGATCAACTTACTTCAACGTATTCGAGATTGTTGTATGGAAAATGGAAGGTGCATCACCAACATTTAGGGGTGTATTAACGACTTGATATCATTTCCTAAGAGTAATCTCCCTTCGTTAACATCGATATAGAAGCATGAGCCGTCCTAAGAAAGGGTCGCTACAGAGTAATTAATGGTACTCGAGATCGGGATATAAAATCTAGAACAAACAAAATCGGCAGGAAAGTAAAACTTTTTTTTTTTTTTTTTCCCCTACTTTGACAAAAACATTTTCAGCTACACCGGTTGGTTTGGAAATTGTACGGTCGGCTAATTCTAATACCATTCTTGTTTCGGTTAGGCCTGAGAGTTGAGCTTTTTTCCAAATAGATAAAGGCATGAGGAATTGATACTAGCACTAAATCGGTCATGGGCTAAGTAACTATCGGAACTCTGACAAAATCCCAAGGAATGTAGAATCGACCGGGGTCTACTAGCTTGTTATGGAAGGCTTTTTAAGGACAAACGCCTTCCAATTTTCATTCAATGGTGTTTGGTTAAACCTCAATTAATTGTCTTTGTTATTGAGTATCTTTTTGAACATCAGAGCAAACTTTGGCATATGAATGAGAGCATCTTGCGAAACTTAGCTCAAAGTGAAGATTACGGAAGATTTCCATAAACTTTGAAGCTAGGATATCATCCTTTTCACGAAATCTTTTCTTTGTTGAGTCACGAGGGTAAAGGTATATTGGGTTTGGCTTTTGTTGGCAAAGAAAGAAGGTTCCTTGATTGGGTTCTTTTCTTTGGTTTGTTCATGGACTAATGGAGGACGGTTGGATGTCTTCGGGAGCCTCGGTTAGCTCCGTTCCTTTGTCACCTCACTTTCCTTTGTCCACACCCGGCGGGTGGAATCGGAGGTCCTTCGTATGAAATTCACCACTACGAGTTGATAATTGCTTTGGCTTTCATTCACTTATTGGGTTTGGAAATGGTTATGCTAGGTTAAAGAACTTGAAGTTTTGGTTGGTTATTGCCTAAATTCATCAAACTTGGTGCAATGGCTTGTTAACATAACTTGTAACATTTGCCATTTCGATTTGCAAACCTTGATTTGGATTATGCAACATTCTTCAATATAGCATCGTTTTGCCCCTTTTTTTTTTTTTGGGGGGGTGGGGGAAACGTAGCTTTCAAAATCTTGTTTTCAAAACACTACTTTGTTGGAGGTTGGTAGTAAATACTTGATTGTATTGGTGGTTGATTGGTTGGTGTTTGATATGGTGGGAGATTGATATAAATTTATTCTGGTTGTTTTGACGGTTTTGATTTAAGTTTCCTCCACAGGTTTTGGTTTTGAAGTTAGAATTGGTTCATTGATAACAGTATTTGGTTGGGTTTGGACATTCGGATGATTGTAACACCGGTCTGGTCTCTATTTGACTTGCCAAATTGGAAGGTTGGTTTCTTTGGAGAAAATTGCCAACAGCTGCGGTTTGTTGAAATTGCTGGATGTTATCTTGAAAAACAGGAAAATCGTTTCCACCTCGAGTTAACAGACAATGATTAAAATGGTGATTTGATCCACAAGTGGACACAAACTTCCTCAACTGCTTTGACGGTGTCGCAGGTAGTAGTAACAATAAAGCTTTCATGTTGATTCATCATTTGGTTACCTCTTGATAATCATCTTATCCCGAGTGAAGCGGCTATTTGTTGCATATCGAAAGATTTATTAGAAGATGTAGAATTGAAGAGGAGCATCCGTACTCACTCTTGAATCAGTAGCACGACTTCTTGGAGTAACGACTTTTGACTTGCCTTTCAATAATTCAAACCTTCGTGAAGGCATCTTGTCAGAAATTGCCACTGTGCAGAATCTAAGGCTATCTTGATCGTTTGAATTCAAAGAATGTAAAAGGTTATCGAGTTGGATGGGTTCTGAAAAGCACATGGTGGGCATGACGAAGGAGTTCCTTTAAAAAAGTTCCATGCTTTGTTGAAGGCTTCGTTTTGCGTTTTTGATTAAAAAGTAATGATATCATTTCGTTTGTAAGTGGTTTTTTGAGGTGGGAAATATGGTTTATGAATTTGAAACAAGGTCCCTCCATATTGTGAGAATTGATCTAGGAGGTTCCTTTTTCTAAACACCAATCTCGGGGCTCACCGTCTAGACGAATAAAGGGGATAGGCAAAAGCATTTAAACCAAGTGTTAGGAACTTCTGGACTGTCTAAACGTTGGGAATTGACTTTGTTAAAATCGAAGGTTGATTGTGGGGATTCTTGTCTACCCGTAAACTTATTACTTTGCACAAGATTGATTAACGGTTGCTTAAGCTCGAAATTGTTAGCATTGATTGGTGGAATAACTATAGCATCTTCATACCCCTCGATGGGTGCTTGTAACATTTGGGCCATTGTTCGATTGTCGGCCCATTTGGAACAACCGTTTTGTTCAAAAACATTTGGATCTTCTAACTCAAAATTTTCAACAACCGGAAGAGTTTGTTGTTGACGACGTCTACGAGATTGCGAACGAGTGCGCATAAAAAGAAAAACTAACAATTAAAAAGCAAAACTTTACACTAATTTTTTTTTTTTTTTTTTTTTGACAAATTATAACGGTTACACGAAAGAGACTTAAACCAAATAATCAACTACTTCACGGTAGCTCTTGAAAATTTCTTTTCAAGGTGAGCCGTACTTGGTAGAGACACAAAAGGCAAGTGTTAAATCTTTGATTACGATTTGGGAACAATTGCAAGTTCACCGGAAATTGAAATGATAATATCTCAATAGAAGATATTATTTGTTGGTGTTCGATTACCAACTTTGTTTATTTTATTTCTTTTTTTAAGGACAATTTTTTATGTTTTTGATTTTTCTATTTTTTTTTTATCTTTTACTTATACTAAAAAGAAAAGGAAAATATTTTTTACTTTTTATATTTTTGATTTTTTTTTTTTTTTTTTGAATTTTAAAAACAAGAATGAAACTTTCGAGGACGAAAGGTCTTTCAAACCAATCAAAACAAAAACGTAGGAATCGTAAACACTATTCCCCGGCAACGGCGCCAAAAACTGATTGCAGTTTATTAATACCTAAAATATATCACAAAATAATATAATCCTAAGAGTAATTAAGAAGATTACCAAGTTACCCTTGATAAAATTCACTCTCAAAAATATATATAATATAATATATAATACGTATGTTTAAACGGGGCAAGTATGACACCAGGGGTTCGTTTCACATTGACTAAGTGAAATTGAAACCACGTTTTAAGTTCGGATCCTGATTTGAATGAGCAAAGATATTTGGTTTTATAAAATATAACATTTAACAAATACGGAAACGCAACTAGAAAGTAATTAGACTAAAATTTAACCCCTAAAAATGTAACTAAAATTTTACTAAATTAAGAAAAAGTGTAGAAAATTATTAAAAATAAAAGCCCTAATTTTTATTTTTTATAAAAGTTTAATTAAAACTAATTAAAACTTAACCCTAATTATTAATTAAATCCTAATAATTCTTATTAACAAACTTAACTAAGGACAATGTGTGCAAAAACCTAAGAAACTACGGAGGGGGACTAACTGAAAAAAACAATGGAAAATCGAAAGTTACCTTTTTCTACCTTGACGAATCTATCCCGTCAACAAATAAGTCCATAAGCATTCGAAATTTTAAAGAGCTTAAATGAAAAACTCAAAGAAGCAAAAGTTTGTAAGGAAGACAGGTTGGGAAACAAGATTAATAAAGCTACTCGGGCCCTGAAAACTCACAAAATAAGCTCTAAAAGAGCTTATCTTTACGCTGTTACAGAAGGAGGGCTTATCCCTTGGATTTAGAAAATAAGCTATAGAAAACTCAAAACTAGATCAAAATGAAAAAGGAAAGAAGTTCTAAAGAGCTTTTCCCCCCTCCCCCCCCCCCCCCATATGATAAAACCTCCCCCCCCCCCCCCCCCCCCCCCCGGGACCCCCCCCCCCCCCCACCCCCCCCCCCCCCCCCCACCTTTAATCTATAATGAAATAAACTAAAGCTTAAACTACTTTTATGCTACTGAAATTGATCATGAAATAAGCAAACTCAGGAAATAAGCAAAGTAACACAAAATCAAAATAAGCTAAAAGCCTTTTTAAATTTTAAAGAGCTTAAAATGAAAAACTCAAAGAAGCAAAGTTGTAAAGGAAGACAGGGGAAACAAGATTAATAAAGGCTATCTATACCCATAAGCTAAATTAACAAATTTAAATTCTAAGGACTCTAAGTACTGTTTTTGGCTTTTTAACTTTTTGACAGCAAAAATAAGCTAAGATAATAAGCTAGAAAATGAAATTAAAGACTTAAACTATATTAAGCTATATTAAAACTTAAATCCTACTGAATTTGATAAGCTAAATCCTAAAATTACTTATCTAATTGAGGCTGAGAACACAGCAGTACTAACTAAGGTTAGTACTGGTAGTGTAAAAAGTTCAGCAGTACTTTCACTTGAAAGTACTGCTGGTGCAATTTTGACCTTTGAAAACTAAATAAGCAATGAAATAAGCTAGAAAATGAAAACTAAATCTAAATAAGCTGAAACTAAACTTAATTCTACTGAAATTAAAGCTAACAGTATTAACTTGTGAAAGCAGTACTAACTTGGAAGTTAGTACTGGTAGTGTAAAGGCTCAGCAGTATTAACTTATGTTAATACTGCTAGTGCAAATTAAGAGTGCACTAAACCAAACACTACTTAACCATTATGACAGATTTGAGAAAAGCTTTTTAAGAGAAATTTAATGAACAAACACTAAATACCAGATAAAAACTAGCTTAAAACAAACTTAACAATCATGATTAAACAACTGAATAAGCTTTAATCTAAGATCTAAACTATTTAAACTAATATTTTTGGATTTTATGAGTTTTTATGACAGAAATTGATAACTAAAGATCTATAAATATTTAAGCAAAAACAGATGAAAACATATAACTAAATTGCACTAGAAGAGAAATTTGAACACTAACAAGCAAAGAGAATAAGCAAATAACAGATCTAAACATAGCAAGCAATAATATCAATATTTAAAACTAGAATTTAAAGGAAACTGAAAGAGAAACTTACAAACTCCTCTAGCTAAACAAGAGGACCAATTAAGGCAGCTACAAGCTCTCTAGCTTATGAATAAGCTAGAGTATAAGTCCTTGGGATCTCTTCCAAGGTAAGATCCCCTTCCAAAAGCTTAGATACAATAAGATCCATAATAGGTTTAACTGATTTAAGGTTTAGATAAGGTTAATACTGAATGCAAACAGCTCTATTTCAGCTTATAGACTGAAAGAGCTTTTGAGTAGCTTATTAGCTTATGAGACAATATGGCTTATTAAGAGAGCTTATGACTTTAAATGAGAGCTTAGAAAACGGAATTTAAAACATTAAAAACTGAATTTCATTAACTGAAAAAGCTGATTACAATACTTGAAAAAGGAAATTACATTTAAGAAATAAAATACGAATTATGTAAAAACTAGATTAAAAAGAAAAATTCAAGACTCCTTGTGTGTGTTAAAAAAAAACGACCCTTGTGTGTGTGAGAATGTGGGCCTTTTTATAGTGCCAAGCTGAAGCTTCTAGGACCTCTAGCCTTGCTCACCAAACTTTTAATCCTGGCCAATCATTTCTTCAATCATTTGATCTATATTGTGGGACGTTGGATCATTTTGTGGACACCTGAGGATTGCCAGGCTGGCATTCTTTGATGTGACGTTTGTGTTAGTTTTGTGAGTGAGTTTAGCACAAAACCCATTTATATTTTGTGCTTTCAACACAGGCTATAACGTGGCATTGATCTTGAGACTAGGGTATGTATCCCCTTGATTAGACTTAAATTATCCTGCCTGTGTAAAGAGAGACCTTGAATTGTCTTCCGTACCCTTTAATTTTCATTTGCCCCTTGATTTACCATAGGAGTGAAATTGGGGAAGACGGGTGAATAGTAAATGTGTTTCCCGCTCCTTCTTCGACAGTTAAAACTGTTGTAGTTTGGGAGGTTTACACATTTGGTCCCTCTCTTCCTTTTCCTCTTTTTAAGTTATAAATAACTTTTAGAAATAGCAAGATTGGCCCTTGTGGATTGCTAAAGGACTTGGGCTTTGGCTTCGGCTTTGTACTCTTCTGATTCTCGTGTTCGGGCCTGCTTGTTTTTAACTGTTTTCTTGTGATTTTTGACTTATCCATACCTGCACACACAAAACACAAATACAAGCATATTTTTGCCATTTTTGGTCTGTTTTGGGTTTATTTGGGTTATTTTAGGTATAAATAGATATGTGTATTTTACACTTATCAAGCCTTTTTCCCATATTGTGGGTTACTGCGACCTAGAATATCCTTGTGCAAGTTTTTGATGTCTTTTTTTTGTTTCTTTGAATGCATTGGAATAGTATGAGTTGGCATTTGAAACTTTTGTAAAAGATCAGTTGCAACTTTGTTTGCACTTTTTAAACATACTATTTCATCGAGGTATTTATCCTTAAGTTTCTTTTTGTCAGTTAACACCTTTTGATTTTCAGATTTCAAAAATTCAATTAAAACATCTTTACTTTTTAGGTGTGTTTTTAGCATCACTTTCTCTTGCTCAAGTTCAATATTTCTTTCGTTACGCTGAGTCACTAGGTTTTGTTCCTGTCTAACTTGGCGTTCTAGGTCAAGTTTAACCTGTTGGGTATCTAGACGAACAATTTCTAGTTTACTTAGCTGTTAAATTCTAATTTTCAAGACTGAGATCCTGATTTTCCTGAGTTTTTTCATCTAGAGTATCTCGCATTTCATCAAGAATGGTAACCATAGAGATATTAGCAGATGACTCAGTAGATACCTCAGTTGGAACAACTTTGGCTCTGCGTTCAAGTTTAAGCTGATGATACGGAGTCATATTGTCATCAAGCTCTGACTCAACATCAGAGTCTGATTGTTCTTCGTGGTGCATCTCATGAGACAGCTGATAATTTCATACACTAATCATTTTATCTTGTATAGCATTAGGGATTGTACCTCATTACATGACTGATTGTTGCCATGGTGGATGACAGATTGGCCATAAAAGCAGCTGCAGCATTGGGGCCTTCATCCACGTCTGAATCATAAGCATCCTCATGGTTGACTTCGAAGATGTTTGTTGTAGCCATTGCCAGAGGTTGATCATAGGGGAGCAGTAAATTCCTCAATTGGCAGGATTTGCCTTAAGCTTCAGCATCAGAGTAACTCCTTTTCCTTTGCTTCCATGTGCAGCCATCTTTCTTTGAAGTACTGTAGTATCCTTCGCTCTCTTTGGTTCTTTGCACTGCTTGACAAACATGCCCTTACCCTCGGCAGTTATAACATAATCACCTTCTTCCTGTTGTGTTTCCCACATCCTGGAGCTCTTCTTCTGAACGGTTTTCAGTAACAATTGATCAGTTCATGCACCGTTTAGCATGTGTCCTCGAGTTGGAGGATGGACATGAGCTGGGTTATTGGGTAGGAGGAAGGAAAACTGCTTCTGGAAACCACTTATAAAGATTTGCTATATGTGTCATAGTGGCGCATCATTGGCTGTCATTTGGAGGACAAATAGCTGGTTGTGGTTTTGTGAAGTAGTGGTGGTGGGAAAAAAAAAAAAAAAAAGAAAAAAAAAAAAAAAAAAAAAAAAATAAAAAAAAAAAAAAGAGATGTGGTTTGGTGTTGCTTGAGCCTTATAAGCACATGGATTAATGATAATTGGAAGACTGCTCTTGTTTCTTGAGTGTCTTGTGGCATGAGGCTCATTAGGTTTCAGGAGTGGTATAACATAATGTTACCATAGTTCGTTGTTGAAAGGTCCATGTTCTGCTTAACCTTAGTACATAGTTACCATAGTTAGACGGGCAAGGTAGTTGTCAAATTGTTGTTTTTGTTCAGCTAAATGAGTGCAATATTTCAAGTTAGTGTGACTTTTTATATCATTCACACAGCTTGTGGGAATTCGTACTCAATATTGTCATGAATTGGTTCGTTTCTATGGGCACGGAAATGTTCAAACTCTTTCTATAGGTCTTCCTTCCTTTGCTGTAAAGTCCTGCCTGAACCTTGCATAAGCATCTCCACATTATCCAAATCTCTTTTAGACTGTGTTTGACTGATTAAGGATGTTGAAAATATGTTCGTGGGAGGGAGACCTTGTAGAGAATGAATTTCGCTGTGTATCAGGCATTCTCACGGTTGGTTTCTTCAGGTGTAAACTCTGAATCAAGTTTCATTCTTGGCATGTTCACTCATGTCTGACCTTCAGTTGGAGCATTAGTAACCATAGGGTGTGGTGAAGGTCCATTTTGAATGGAGTTCCAGATAAGTTTGCCAAGAGGTTTTCCTCGAATGTACCTATGAATACGAATTTTCCAAGAATCGTAGTCACTTATCAACCAACATAGGAGGACGATTGTCCGTTCCCGCTGCACTGATTCTTTATCAGTTGAATATTTTAATTTTAAGTATGAATGACGGATCGCAAGTTGAATTGTGATTGTTTGATTTGTGTTTATGTTTTTGTTGTTGTTTGATTATTTGGTTCGGTGACAATTAAACTCTTAACTAGTTCGGTTTGTGAAGTGATTAACTAGTTCGGGTTCTTTTAAGGTATTGTAGTTGTTCTGGTGCTTGAGGTGTTGGGTCAAAGTTCGGTTCATGAGGAGGGTTATTCATTCGGTTCCACTAGTATGTCACCGTTCGATTTGTTGATGAGTTGTTTACACGTTTGGTCCGAAATCAGAACAATTCGTTTTCGGTCCTTGAGGCTTTGTCTTGTTCGGTTCTTGAAGGTGTATAAAGCTCGTTCGGTTCAAGAAGAAAGCAGCTAGATCGGTCCTTGAATAAGTTTAACTCGATCGGTGTTACTCATTTAGGGTTTTGTGGTGAAATTTGATTTAAAATTAAGGGTTATTTGGGTATTGTAAATGGTTTTGTCTTTATTGTGGGTTGACCAATAGAGTGACCAGGTTGACTTTGGTTTGACCTTTTTCTAGAAACTTCTTGCTCTGTGCACTCTTTCATTCCGTTGTCATGTTTGCCCGGTTTTTTGACCTTTTTTCTTGTGATTTTTGCAATATCCGTACCTACACTTCAACAAATTGACAAAAAAGGCATTATACTATGACAAGACATAACTTGCACAATTTAATCATTTAAGGGTCATTTTTGGTATAAAAAGGATATGTGATTTCTCACATATCAAAAGATCAAACCACAACGCAAGGATTTATAGTGGTTCGGTTACGAAGCTCCTCTTCGGCCTACTCCACTCCCCGAGCACCAAACTCGAGAGTTTTCTTCACTATGTCAACAAACTACCTTATGGGGGAAGAAAGAGAGTAAAACCATACAAAAGTTGCTTTATATCAATTTCCGACACTATGCTAAATGTCGAGTTCTATATTAGCTAGAACCAATCTATCACAACACAACTTCACAACTTGTTCACGACTTCAAAACTTTACAACTTCTTCACGACTTCACAACTTCTTCATAACTTCTTCACAACTTCTTCACAACTTCACAACTTCACCTCTCCACACTACTTATATCACAACTATCTATCACTACTAGCAGAGATCACCAAGTTCTAACAATGCTTACTACAAATCACAAAGTCCTAACAACTATACATCCACCCCCAAATCCATAAACAACTACACAACTTTACAAGATATACAAATGATTTACAATTTATGATATGGATGTAACAAGGTTGCAATATGCACTTAGGGTGTAATACTTTTTCACTTGATGATGGAAGTATTCTTCTCTTGCACTTAAGGAATTAAGCTTGGATCACTTGGAAACAAAGCTTTATGATTAAATGATCAAATGATTTTATTAAGATTTATGGGCTGTTTTAGAACAGAAGAAATGTGTGCAAAAGGTCGAGTTAATAGTGGGGAATAGTCCAGTATTTATAGGACAAACTAAAGGAGCGTCAGTCTATGGGCGGTCCCCTTAAATAGGGGCCCCTTAAAATTAAGGGGGCCGCCCGTGTATTTAAGGGGGCCGCCCTAGGCTAGAGGCTCCCCAGTTTGTCTTTTGTGTAGGGGAATTTTTTGGAACATTTCTAGCCGTTTTAGGTCCGAAAATTTGAATTTCAAAATGTTTATTTTGAATAAAACATTTCTTTTAATTGTAGAAAATATTTTGTAATGTTTATAAAAATGTCTACAACATTTTATAAAATTATAAGGTTGAATAAAAATTTCCTTTGATCATAAAATGCATTAAGCCACTTTGGTTTTCTATTCATACACTTTAAGTGGTTAAATTATCGAATGAAAATTAACTATAATTACTTGTTTACCCGTTTTAATTTTTTTTGGCAACGTTTTATTTTTTTGATTATCAAAACGTAAGGATGTGAAAGATATTAATAATATTTTTAGGCATTATTTCTATCAACACAAATTACAAAAGATAAGAACAAATAATATCTTCCTAACATATAATATTATCTTCTGTATCTTTATCTTCTTAAGGAGATCTTCTGAAATCTTCAAAATCTTCTATCTTTTAAGTATTCGTCTTTTGCATTTAAGTCCTTTTGTTTCATTCTTTATACACTTTTTTCATAAATTAAAAATCCCAACAATCTTCCCCTATTTGATGATGACAAAACAAACAAAGTCATATACGAACTTCATCATAAAGCCTTTAAACAAAGCTTCCCCTGAAGTTGAGATGTGATCCTCTCCCTGAATGAAACAAAAACTTCCCCTTAATTCAGAAACGCTCAAATCTCAATAATCATTTCCTTGTCACTCAAAAGTGAACGAAATGAACTCAAACAATTTCTCCTCATTTCAATATCTCTTTGAGATGATCACACTCAATAGATGGGTTTCCAATACCTATAAACACTTATTTACACACATGAACACATAGAATCACATAAATCATACCATTGCAACAGGCACTCCTAAGTCAAACTAACGGTTTGGCTAACATGCTAAAGCCGATTGGTTGTCATTAGTATTCCCACCTTGAAGAAATCTGTCCCATAGATTTAACTACTCGAGGCATTAGCACTATCGACAAACAACGAAGGACACTTAGACCTCATTTGATCCTTGCGTTTCCTATGTAAGCTCAGGACCACGCTCGAATCCCAACAAACTTTACTAATGGCTATCTTACTACGCTTTTACTCATGACCTCTCGGTCCTCATACATCATCCGGTTCTTTGACAAAACGAAAGGAGGTCTTGTCAACCTTTAACCTCGACTACTTCCAAAATCCGAATCCAAACTGCTAATGACTTTGTTTCCCCCCAAAGGGGTGCATATTAGCAACACAACAACCCAAACGTAAGGAAGCATCCACTACATGTACTCGCTCGTCATCGAGAAAAAAACTTATCAAAACCATTAGTTATTGTAACAACCGTGGTTTATATCTTAACCTGCAACTCATCAAACAAGAACTGTCATGAAATTAAGATATAAGATGTTACAAAGCTCAACGTATCTAAAGAATCCACGCAAATTCAGGTTTACTAAAACTTTTAGCACCTCCCAATCTAAATTTCTGATACTCAGCTCATAAGACAGAAATTCTCAACCAAACTGTAGGCCCAATATATCCAAAGATCTCAAATGTTCCTACATAACTCGGTTCTAACTTATCTTTCTTTCCAAACGTACTACACTTCTCCAAGGTGAGACCTTCAACCACCCATAACCAACCAGCATTAATTCAAAAGTTTCTCACTTACTCCAAGCTAACACTTTTGACAATTTGGCTTTGCTCAAGCCTTTCCTGTATTACCACTATCTTGTTTGGTTTGTTTCTTGTAACAAAAATTGATCCATTCACTCACTCTTCTCCAGTTACGGCACATAATACGGTTAACCTGCATTCCTTTCCAATACATGCTTTTAAATGAAGCATCATCCTTAATCGAAGGATAATCCTCAACTTAGGAAAAAAACTCATCTCACGGAAAGTGAGTATTTCAATTACCCTAAAATCTACAATACTTGCCTAAGCATAGCTAGGACATCGGGGTGACTTGTCAGTCCATTGACCTTACACCCAAATCGCATGTATCCACTTCTCACACTTGGTACTTGACATCATATCCTTGTTATCCTTTCCCACTTCTACCTGGGTAAGTTAAACTAGGTTGTAGCAACAATCTGAAGACCCTTGATTACTCATACTTTATACTTCCGAATACGCTAAGTACTACTACCGCCAAACTAGCTATCATCCTTCCTTAATACTCAGCCATCGATTAGTTACCTAAAATCCACACAAAAATGTATCCGCTCCAGGAGGGATAGAATACTTTGTCGTATACGCCTCTTCAATAGCCATGGTCCTTTACATTCTCTCTAAATGGAGGTCCGACCTTGTTAACCAATATGAACCACTCTCTATTACTTTTTCACTCTCGTTGGTCAAGCCAACGCACATTTTATTGTTGACGCGTTCTATTGCTGTTGGACATCTTATCTTATCGCTACCAAACCTCATTTTCTCAAACTAGATCGGATCATCGTGGTAACATTTCTCATTTTCATGTCATTATCGACTATATTAATGATCACTATTTATTTTAGTCCGATACGCGTTAACTTTTAATATTTACTTTTAAAGGCTACTAACCGGTTGACTAGACATAATAATGAATGTAAACGGTCAACCAAATAAAATTAAGGTTTACATCAACCAAGTAAAGGAAATAAATTATTTTGAGAATAATTATGTTACTTTGAGTATTTTATTTTATTGGTCGTAAAAGGGTTACGTTTCGCGAATAAAATACACTTGGGACGCACACGGAAATACATAGTCTTACCTTAACTCAAACCAATACCCACTTTGAAAAACTAAAGTCGAAATTTAATCAAGTCTTGTACTTATATCACTTTCAAGCCGAATGTGGCAAGTGATTCTCACATAAAATTATCTTGGTGGATACATTAGCTAGCACAAATCTTCCTAATGATCTTAAAAGGTACAAGTACATAACCTAGATAATTAATTGTGTCCTAATGTTCACATAATGATTTTTGAAACAAATGGATTATTAAACCATATTGCTTCTTTCTCTCTCTTGATTGCCGCGGTTAACTCACAAAGCACATAAAACCCACTAAGATTTCCTAGCTAAACATAATCTTGTACATCAACGAACTTATAATACTTGTACACATATGTGGTTTAGCAAAAAAACCAGTGGATTTAACTAAAACCCCTCAAAAACCGCCTCTAGGACACGATTCGGTTGTGTTTATGGACTAGGAAGGCTAACTAAGCTCATTCCCTATAAATAATCATGTACACTCACCATTTAACACTCTTGTTAACACTTACACACCTCAACCCTCTCCTCTCTCTTTCTTCGGGTTACAACCAGCAGCCAAACACACTCACACTTCCACTCGAACCAACAAGTACCCACAAGAAATTATTCGAGCCAAGGGTTGGTCGTCACGATCGTACATACGTTTGGGTTAGCACTCTACACGTCTACATTACGCCAAAATTACGCTGACCCTTTGTTAAGTCAAGTTTAGAACTCATACTCTTCCTACTTTTAATTAGTCTTTTGATTTTATTAGTCATTATGTCACGATATTATGAGTGCACGTCACCTATATTATCGGTTATGCTTTATACTCGTATGGGAAAGGGGATAGAAGGTGCGAGAACCACGTGATTTAACGCGACAAGGAATAAAATGTTGCGTCCAAGGCAAAGGCTTGGTCTCCAACGTGAACAACGTGCCCTATATACGAAAATATAAGAAAACTTCACGTAAACTTTTATTGTAAACAAGTTAGGACGACTTAGAAATGTGTACGCGACCCTAATGGACACTTGCATGTGGAACCCGACGTGTACACAAGTCGAATACACGGCATATCGTCACTAGAGCCTTTCAAGTAACTATAAAAATGACTAAGGGAAGCAATGGGCCTCAAGGGACCCGTGGCCTGTTACGCGAGCCCAACACAAGCCCAATACGAGCTCATAAGCCTAAACAGCTTATTCGTGTGCTTATGCGACTTAATGAGGTTGATGTGGACTTAAGAGCCTAAACGAACCGCTCATATTTCTTTTAGAAACCCAACCGGACCTTTAAAAGGCTTACTAGCCCATTTTCGCGAGCCCAACAAGCGCCATAAGCTCTCAATAAGCTTTAACAGCTTATTGGTAAAGGTTTACGCAGCTTATACAAGCTAAAGAGGGCTTAATGGACTCAAATAAGGTTAATGGGCCAAGCCCTAGCCCCTAGAACCCATCCGGGTCTCTACCGGGCCCAATAGGCCCAACGATAGGCTTATTAGCTTATCGGATAAGCTAAATAAGCCAATTGACCTCCTAGGTGCTTATTGGATCTAAATAAGCTTAACGGGCCCTAATGGACCCAACTAGACCTTTTAAAACCCTACCGGGCCTAAACGGGCCCAAGACCGGCCCATTTGAGTTGCTTATTAGCTTATTGGCTTATTTAGAATAAGCTGAAAAGGAAAACAGTTTGTCCGGTTTATTACAGATGGAAAATGCAACTAGAAAAAGTCAAGAAACACCTAAACACACTTATGGTTAAAGTCATGGGTCCCTAAGCCCAACAAGCTCGAAATAAGTGATTCAATATGCGCACCGAGCTTATTTTAAGCTTTAAACCAGCCACTGTGAACTTATATGAACATGTAGACTTGTTAAAAACATATGTCGGATCTAAAAGCTTGAACGGACCTTAAACAGGCCCAATAAGGCCGTTAAGCCAAAATAAAGCTCTATGAGCTTATTTTTTACCGAATCCCTTTTTGTATACTAAACGAGCTTAACAAAGAAAACGCCACTTGTTGGGATTGATTCGGAGTTAAAATGGAATTTTCACAAGTCGAGGGACTAGGAATGTAAATTTCAAAACATAAGGGGGTTAGTGTTGTCACTTTCAAATTCCAATAACACCCGGGGGAACCTAATTCTTGCTATATTCTGAACGTAAGGAACTAGATGTGTAACTATAAACACTAACTTCTTTTTGGCTAAACCTAAGGACTAATTATGTCACTTTTAAAACCTAAAGGGGTTTAAAATATAATAAAGGGTTTATGTATTTCGATAAACCTAGGGACTAAAAGTTGTAACAACTAGAAAACTAAGTGGTTATGTTAGTGGAGAAAAAGTTGAAAAAATGAAAACATCTTAACACACGTCAGTCGAATATTAAGATATTCGGACATCGACGGCTTTAATAACACGTTAATAAATAAGTATATTTATTAAATATGATTTCTATGTTTTTCATGTGAGAATACCATCAGAACTATAAAAACCATGATCTTGTGCGTCACCGCACAAGTGATAACGGTATATATAAACTTAAAATGGGATTTAGTTTATACAATGAGTCTCACTGCCTACTTTGATATTTTGTTTCATCTATTGAGAACTACCGGCTAAGGTGAGTTCATAGCTCCATGTTTTACCAAATTAGTTAAATTATGATTTACATCCTTGGGGTGAGAACATGCTTTGTTTTACAAACTGGACGCAAGTGTACATTTGATGCCGTGGGATTACGTGTAGCCACTAAGTTACCATAACACTTTATGTCCTATGATTGACGTGTTATTTGCAAGATGTGATTGGGAATTACATTGTGCTGGGCGCGATGTTATGGATACTAGATATTAGGGATTGACAAATTCCCCGGTTCGGGTGATAGAGATCACTGGGAACGAATCGCACTACCATGTCGGAATTTGGGATGTTGCTAGGGTTAGCACATCATTCACGGAACATGGCAATTTATAATTTGCATTCATATACGTGAGCCTCGTGTCATGAGCTTACGGAAACCGTAATTACTTTTTTATGATGTTTGCATCTGTTGCTTAATCATACACTTGGAAATCTTGCGGTCCTACCATTGATTTACATAAACCTATGAATTCACCAACTTTATGTTGACGTTTTAAGCATGTTTTTCAGGTCAATAAGGCACGAGGTGCGATGTGATGATTACATTTGGAAGTCAATTATGTAGAGTCAACACTTAAGCTTTGGGGTCTGATTGCACTTGGGGACAATTGTTATAAACCAGAAATCTTATCTTTTTTTGTTGAACCATTTGAAGCCATGAGCTTATTAACAAACAAGTATATTGTTAATCCAATGTTATCTTTTTCAGACGACACGTTTAGTAGTCTGTTCTTGATCTTGTCTATGACCCAATAATGTAACGCCTTCGGATATTCAACATTCCGCCCGCATACTAAGATTGGAGGGTGTTACATGATTGGTATCAGAGCCAAGGTTATAGGAGAAAGGAAACCAGGTCAAAAGTTTTTGTATGGACTATTAAACATCTTTCAAAACTGTTTTCACAAAATGGGATTTGTGAGGGACCATACATCGATTAGTTGTTACGTTTTAGCGCTTATGCTTACACGACATTGGCATTGCCTTTAGCATTAGTAGGGTACTAAGTGTTACCTGATTTTAATATCCGTGTATATAAATGATATTACGTTATTACTATAAGGACTTATTATTAAAAGCCTTACAAAACATATCTTCATCGATTTTCTAATAAGGAAATACATATATAAGTTATTTTACTTTTTGCCAAATTAACCATGTCTTCTGCGAGTCTGATGTTACCACACTTCGTTCTACACCGACTCGAGCCCGGCAGAGCTTTCTGGGAGCCGATGATGACGGGGATATCCAGAGGGAGGATACCACGGGTTCATCGTAATAGGATACGGACGGATCACCGCTCAGCCAGTAGCCCCACCATCACCAGATTTTATACTAGGTCCAGAAAATCCACAGACACCGCCGGTTCCTTAGAAAGAGGATGAGCGTGAGCCATTATTCATACAGGCACATGACCCTAACTATGTGCCGGAGCCTATATATCCCGAGTACATACCATTGGAGGACGACCATGAGTTTCCGGCTGAGGAACAGCCATTACCACCTATTGATTCACCCACTGCTGAGTCACCTGGATACATTACTGAGTCGGATCCCGAGGAGGATCCAGAGGGGTACGAGGATGATGAGACAGAGGATGGTCCGGTTGTAACATTTCATATTTTCAGGTCATTTACAACTTCATATATTTCACTAATTTTTTTTTTCTCGTACGCGTTTACTTTTAATTTTAATAGTTAAGGTTAAATCGCGTGATTCAAAAATTAGCAATTATAGTAAACGAAAACCAAACGAATTTAATTTTTTCGTCAAGCAATCAATATGATATTTTTGCAAGAATATTATTTAACCTTCATATTTTATTTTTATTGACTTCATAAATTATGTATATTTCGCGATAAAGTGCGTTTAGGCATACCCGGAACCACAAAAATATTTCTACGCTTCAACAAGTGCCTAGATTTTTATACAATACTCAAAGTTTTATAAACCCATGTCCCCCCCTCATTGAACACGGCACAACATCACCAACACTTAAAGAGCAAGAAATTGGTCATCTTTCTTAATTCCATGGTCAACATTCAAACAAGCCATTAAGCAAATAATTAGCTCTGTTTCCTTTACCAAAGGACACTTAATAATGAACCCTTAATTCCATTGATGTTCCCTTGACTTGTCCCCCTCCTTTGACCATTCTTTGATGACTTTTGACTAGTATTAGTAGTTTAAAGGCATTAGCTAGTAAACTAAACACATTACTATGCTATACTTAAGTGTGAAATAATTATTTTCTCACCCGTTTTGCCTCTCTAGCTCACGGCTCATATCAAGCCTTCACACAAACCCATACAAAATTTTATGCAACCCATACACATCTATACACATTATTCCTAAGATATACTAAGGTGTTTTCAAGCCTCGGTTATCCATTTTCAAGTAATTATCAAGAAAGTGAAAGATTTAGGTTTTGGATCTTAAGATTTTGCAAGTTTGGTTTAAAAATCTAAACAAGGGTTTAGATTTTATTTTTCATCATCATACATCATAGCAAGGTCATCTAAAACTCTTTAAGTTCTTTACAATTATCCTTTTTTTTGCATATATTGTTCTATCGGTAGTTAATCACCATTAGAATTACTTTTAACATGTAAAAAGGATTTTCTACTTGTTATCTTTGTTTCCATACACCTTTTACATTGATATGTGTTGGTAAAAACTTATGTTAAAATAGATACTTAAGTATTTTACATTCTTCGGTTAAAGTATAAAAGTATAAATTACAAGATTTGTTTTTCTAAAGTTTATTTTTAAAAGCTTCAAGTAAAAGTATGTAAAGATATTACTATAGTTATATGAGGACTTTATTTGGTTCGTGTTTTATAAAGAAAATGATGTTTTATAAATATTGTACATTTCATGAGGATTTCTAAAATGATAAGAAACTCGAAAAACCGGATTTATACGAAAAAGATAACTAAAACAAGTTTATATAAATTATACTTGTATAAAACTATTTTTAATAAAATGTTACTATTCATTTCAGAAAACTTTAATATTTTTAAACTCATAAATTAGTATTAACTTTTCAATTAAGAACGTGCTCGAAGAAACGTTTAAAAACGGTTTTAAAATCGACAAAGTTATGTATTATTTACTCAAGTATATTTTTAAACATTTTTTCTATAACCATGATCTCTAATTTCAATAAATGGTGCATGAGAAACTATATAGGAATTATATATGTTGATCGTACTATAATTACTAGGGAGAGTTTCAATAATTGAGGCCTCTTTCGGATGTCGTTATTGACGAGTTGTGGAATTTACGTTTTTAAGTGTCCTTGGCTCCTCGTACGTATTGTCATGACCTCTTAATTATGATAGCCCGTAACGATTGTTACATGAGGCTTAATATACAATCTTTAGGATTCATTATTCAATCGTATGGAGTACTTATACGACCTATATTAATTTAGGTTGCATTCCGTCATTGCCCGTTACACATTTCTGGGTATATTCTGATGCATTAACTTCATAGGTGGTCATAGCCCCCTTTTTCTACAACTGTTTTACAAAATCTACGGGGTGAATTACATTGCTTATTTTACTATTGGACACAAGTGTTTTTCAAAAGTGTATGCTTCCAGATTACTGCCTGATTATTAATGCCTAAGTTACCTTATTGCCGTGAAGCCCTATTTATCATGAACCGTCAATTGCTATTATAGTGAGCGCTAGTGTTATGGATAGATCTATCGGGACTGACAATCCCCACCTTTCCTTGGGTCACTAGTTTGATCAGGTGCATTTAACATTTAGAGGTGTCCGGGTGTTGGCAAGCATCCTATATTACTTTTGTGGGGCAATCCAATCTATTGATTGAAGTACGTTAAGGCTTCGGTGTCATGAGCTTAGTGCATTAATACCTGTTTTTAGACTATTGAATGTGTTTCAGAGTCTACTATTACTTCGATCTTGTGGTCCATCCTTTTTACTGATAAACCTATGATTTCACTCAACCTTTGTGTTGACTTTTGATGTAATTTTCAGGTTCCTAGAGTATGAAATTGAAACGGGAGCTCAGTGGCAGGATGTAATGAAGAGGATTCTGTGTTTTTTTATCTAAATTAAATGCAACTCTTATTTTCTTTAAAAACTTAAATCGTCTTTTGGTATTATGAAGCTTTTGTTTAATTAAGAATGTTTATGACTTTTAAAACTTATGGGACTTAATGTATTAACTCTGATATTTTGTAATGAAATCAAATGAAATCTTATCTTAAAACGTCCATTTAAGGTCGTTTTCTATATCTTGATTTTTGTACTTTGACGTAGCACCCCATTGTTACCTTTCCGCTTCGACCTGATTTTGGAGGTGTTACAGATGGTACCAGAGCTAAATTTATAGGGAACTGGGTCATTTTCAAAACCTAGTCTATAACCACAAAGTTTAAGGATTTTATTTTCTTTCATTTTTTAAATACAGAATCCTTCATCGCTTATCCGATATCCGCGCACGCAACTCCCTGATCCTTACTTACTTTTCCCATTATCATTATTCCATTATATAATTTTATATATAATATGTGGTTTGATTTCGATCCCTTACGTCTATCTTCTAGCGTATTACTATTCATTCGTATCGGTCAATTATATAAATATTGACCATCCTGATTAAATTACGATTATTTATATCACTCTTCTATTCCTTTTTCTCCATCATCATCATGTGCCATGACTTTGCATACCCTTACAAATTCTTAACGAATTATGTACTTGTGTGGCCAGAATCATGCCGCCCAGAAGATTTAAGAAGAAATCTGTTAGGAAGATAGTGGAAAAGCGTGTGGCCAAAGCCATTAATACTTAAGTATCAGTCGGATGTTCTAGCAAGATCTCAAGGATAATGCGTAGGACTCTTTGTTACAACTTGTGAACTTTATGGTGTTCAACAAGTGTATTTTGACATTCTGTCCTAATAAGATTTAGAATTTGATCTCTTTTGGCTCTAGACTCGATTTGTGCACTTTGGTTTTAGTAATCGGAGGCTGGAGCAGACTGCCACCTATTCAATATCAACAATCTCGAAGTGAGATGTCAATAGATAACATGTGTATCTCCGTGACAAATGAGACAAGTTTCTTTTGAGAGAAACCTGAATGGCTGGGAAGGGTTGTACTTTGCATCACTGGGTCCATGATGTTGTCTTCAGTATCAGAAATCATCTTTGTGAAAACTAATATATTATGTATTGACTCGGTTTCTGCCTAAGTTGTAAGGAGGGCTGCTTTGTTTTCACCCTTTATCCATACATTTCTTTTTCATTCTTCAACCCTTTAATGCTTACCAATACGTCATTACTAACATCTTGTTGTGATTGTTCCAGTGTTAGCTCAATCTTAGTCGGCATTATTCCTTTATACTCATTCTTCTCCAATCATACCTAAGGACGGCTATTTCTAACAATGGATTATCCTTGGATAGATCCCTCCGGTTCTGGTTGGATCGTAGGACTTATTCCTAACCTAACCACCTTATGACTTCAGAATCGTCGTAAAATATAAGTTGTTGGTATGAGGATCGAATCCATAAAACCTTTTCTGATCTATTGTTATTTTGAAAATACTCTCCTACACATGTGCTCCGAGATTCAAAATTGTTTAGCACATGTGGGTACGAAGAGTTGCACTTAGAGTCTTAAAGATCACATTCTTCTATATCATATTTTAATCACATTTTCTCCCCTTATTTTTAAATAATAAGACCACTTAGTATTGAAAAATTCACCAATTGATTAAAATTTTACATGAAAAGTTACGCGAGAGAAAAATTATACCACGATATTGCATGTATTCATTTTCCTGATTGCTCCCTTGAAACAGTTTATGTCCAGATACCATCTATTTATTAAAAACCTGACATCTTGGAATGAAAAATTGATATACACCACAAAATGTTGAAGACGGAGTGAGATGCCTTAGTGAACAATGTATATTATTAAATTGACATTATGTTTCCACATTTTAATTTCACAAAATGTGTTTGGATACATAAAATTGACATTTATGAGATGTATCCAACACATTAAAAGGCTTTGTTTTTTTTTAAAAGAGCTCCCCCTCAGAAATTGATTCACATAAAATGACATTCTACGTACTACAATTCTTTGAAAATTATTCGAGGAAGGGAGTGTTGAACACACAATTTTAACAAATACCACTTTTTATGGAAAAATACCACAAATTATATTGTAGACAATTTTGACATTGAAAGTTCTTTTTGAAAAATTGTGTTCAACGATTTTAAAAATCATGATAGAAGACTTCTCTTCTATTTTTAGAGTAAGCGCACTGAAGCGTACACTTCCCTATTACATTCGGGACCGAGTTATGCACTGAAATGTACATAAGTCATTAAGAAAAATTTAGAAATGACATGTTTTGAAAGCATTTGAAACTCTTGCTCGAACTTCATTTACACGCCCGTGTCGATGTTAATCAACATTTCTAGGTACGTAAATGTTATCGATTCCAAGAGACATGTCGAGAAGATTCTTTTTGGTATTTTTGAAAAAATTTCTGATTTTATATTTTGTTTTTCTAGGTTTTATATTTTTGTATTTTCTTTTTGTTGGTTTTATATTTTTTTCTTTTTCAAAAATTTTATAAATCAAAAATAAAAAGAGAATAAAAATATTTACAAATGGATGTTTGATGGATCAAGCAGATTCAATTGCCAGAACCTCCAGTTCATCTGGAGTCAAACATCTCATACCGAGTCGTCTGACAAGATACTTAAACCTATCTTCCGATAAAGCTTTAGTAAACAAGTCAGCTAACTGGTATTCAGTTCCGACAAAGAATAATTCAACAATACCCTTTTCAACCTGTTCCTTTATGAAGTGATATCTGACATCGATGTGCTTGGTACGGGAATGTTGGACTGGATTGCACGAGATGGCTATGGCTGCCTTTGAGTCACAATACATAGGTATTTTATCAAAGTGGAAGCCATAATCTGTGAGCTGAGTTCTCAACCATAGAACTTGTGCGCAACACGCAGATAAAGACACATACTCGGCTTCTACTGAAGACATTGAGGTGCAGTCCTACTTTTTGGATGACCAGCTGACTAACTTATCACCACCTAGAAATTGTATGCCACCTGATGTACTCTTTCGTGAATTGAGACAACCCGCGTGATCCGAATCTAAAAAGGCAGTTAGTTCGAAACCGGTTTCCTTTGGATACCAGAGACCCATGTTAATGGAGTCTTTAAGGTACCGAAAGATCCGCTTAACCGCAGTGAGATGTTTCTCAGTCGGTTTCGCTTGATAGCGAGCACAATAACATGTTGCATGTACAATATCTGGTCTACTTGCTGTTAGGTACATGAGTGCTCCGACCATACTACGATATTTTGTTTGGTCGACCGGAGTACCACTCAAGTCAGCATCAAGGTGTTTTGTAGCCATTGGTGTACCAATGCTATCACATAAGGTCATACCATGCTTTTTAAGTATCTCTTGAGCATACTTAGTGGTATGTGCTTAATTACACATACCATTTTCCATTAAAAACGGACTTAAAAGACTAAAAACGTACCAAAGATACATTCCCATCATAGACTATTCAAACTGCTGTGCATTTAGTTTTTTCAAATCGTTTGAAAGTTTTGGGTTCGTAGAACTAAAAATAATGTCATCAACGTAAATTTACACAAGCAATATGTCTTCCCATGAATATATATCTTTTAGTTATGAACAGAGTTGGATCAATATACTTTCGAGGACTCTTTGGAAAACAGCGAAGTGGAGAGTTTTTTCCTACCCGTGCTCTGGTGCTTGTTTGCGACCCTATAATCGCTTTATTAGAGACGGATTACAAACATGGTCAGGGCTGATAAGGGTCAACAATTCCCATCTGGCTGGTTTAACGTACACTTCTCACCTTATAGAAACAACAAAAAAAAGAACGTCGTAAAAGAAATGTTGTCTTAACGTCATCTGGTTATATGTAAATGATTGTGTGCAGCATACACAATGAACAAACCCGGGACAGCTTCCAATCGAGCGACTAGAGCAAATGACTCTTCAAAATCAATTCCTTCCTTTTGAGCATATCCCTTAGCTACAAGAAGAGCTTTGTTGTGAATCACAATATTTTCCTCATCACGTTTGTTTTTCCAGAGCCACTTCAAGTTAATGATATTTTTGCATGTTGGTATGCTGCACTTAATTCCCATATTCTGATTGATCAATATGGTGAAGTTCCTTCCCTGCATCGCTTAATCCATGGCAGATATCAGCCTGGCTTCTTTGATGTTCTTCGGTTCGGTTCGACTCACGGTGAGTGCGAACATACACATCTCGCCATCTGTTTCTAGCTGACGTCTTGTTCTAATTGATTGAGAAGGATTTCCAATGACTTGTTCTAACGGGTGATCTTTTGTCCAACAATGTCCAAAAGGATGGTGTTGATAGAATGTATGCATGTTTGACGAATCAACATGACAAGACGATGTCTCCCCTCGTTCTTGTTCCGGTGTACTAAAGATGTTGATAAATTCATCGTCGTCAACTTGTGCATATTCGGTATTGGTTTCTGCTTGAATAATGTTCTCAGGGGATAGTGACAGTGTATGAGTTGGTGCTTGATTTGTAGTTTGAGGTGTTATATGAATGTTCAATGGAGGTTCAGCTGCAACAACGGTTGTTGTAGAAGTATGAGTTGTGTTTTGATGTTTACATTTATCAGGAGCGTCAGCAGCATGTACAACGGAAGACTTTGACACAACTGGAGTAGATCCATTGAGTAATTCATTGAACATCGGACTATATAGCAATTCAGAATCATGACGTTTTACTGTTTAGCTCTGTTGAGGACATTGTCTTGACTTTGGGGATCGGGACTTAAACTTTCTTGTTCAAGTACCGTAGTCGAACATTGTGGAACGGGGTCAGAACTGACGTGATCTGACACCATCAAAGGCAATTCGTCAAAGTTAACATGAATGGTTTCAACTATTATTCTTGTTCTCTTGTTAAATACCCTGTTGGCTTTTGACAGAGTAGAATACCCTACAAAAACTTAATGCATAGATACCTTTTTCCTTCTTTTATCAGATTTCGCTATATACATCTCTGACGTTGTAGCAAGAGAGCCAAAGTGTGTGAAAAAAACTTAACTGACGGTTTTCGGGCATTGATGATTTGGAAAGGTGTTTTCTCATGTTGAGGAATTACAAGTGAACGGTTTTGAGTAAAACATGTTGTTGCAATTGCTTCAGCCCAGAAGAACAAAGAAACTTTAGCGGCGTTTAGCATTGTTCGAGCAGCCTAAACAAGAGTATGGTTCCGTCTTTTGACAACTCCATTTTGTTCAAGTGTTCAAGCAGTTGACGTTTTGTGTCTTATACCCTCTTTTGCAAAGTATGCATGAAGAGTTTTGTTTAGAAATTCCGTGCCTTTGTCAGTTCGAACTGTTCTAACTTGAGCATGAAGTCCTCTTTAGGTAAGTGTGAGGAAATCAATAAGAACTTTAGGTGTTTCATCTTTTGATCTCAAGAAGTGAGTCCATGTATATCTGGAGTAGTCATCAACAATTACGAGAACATATTTCTTTCCATTAATACTTTCTACACGCATAGGACCACATAAGTCCATGTGTAGAAGTTGTAACCGTCTTTTTGAGCTTGGGTAGTTCTTTGTTTGAAATGACTTTCTTTTTGCTTTTCCCAACTCACAAGAAGAACAAAGATGATCTTTGACGAATTTTAATTTTGGAAGGCCATTCACAATATTATTCTTTGAAAGCAAGTTGATGGTGTCGAAGTTTAGATGAGATAGACAACGGTGCCATAACCATGCTTGAGACGATGTGGCTATAGCTATTAACCAAATTGGATTGTGAGTGGGTGTGTCTTGAAGAGTGATTGAGTACAAATCTGGGCCACGAGAACCTGTGAGAAGATCATTTCCCTTCAAATCACGGATGTAACATGTAGACTTCTGAAAAGCAACTTCTAAATCCGCATCACAAAATTGACCCACGGAGAATAAATTATGATTTAGCCCTTCGGCATAATAAACCCGTTTGATAGTAATAGTTCCTTAAACCAGATCTCTATAACCAAGAATCAGTGCAATTTGATCATTTCCAAACTTCACCGTGCCCAGAAATTTCTCCATAAAATTAGTTAGAAGTTTAAGGTTTTCGGTCATGTGCTTTGAGCACCCAGAGTCGACGATGAATAGAATTATGTCTACGAGCTTCAAAAGAATTAGAAGACAATAGAGTATTGTATATAGTAGAACACCTAGGAATCATGTGTTCCGAAATATTAGAATTTCTAGATTCATTTCCTAGAGGCATACTAGCATTTAGGTTGACATTTCCTATTATGGACTTAGGTTTCCATTTGTATCCCGGTGGTGTAAACTTAGGGTACCATCAACTGCATGTCTTACTAACTTGCTCATATAGCTTCCTAGTTGTGTAATGTTGCAACAGGTTGGTTCACATTATGCTTGGGTTCTCTAGTACTAATAGGCACATCCATTGGCTGACTAGTCCTAGAATTCACGCCATTGATATAATGTAGAACACACAAATCATGATTGTCATTCAACACACATTTTCCACAAGTAACACAAACAAAGTTAACATTCGAGATCTTAGCATTCAAACTATCATTACATGCAATTACAGATGTTTTATTATCTAAAAACTTAAAATTCCTACGGTGGTCTTCTACTTCTTGCAACTTCCCTTGACTATTGTTAGGCAAGACTCTATCTCCTATTCGATTGCTCTTAAGCTGTGGTCTGCTAACACTGTAGTGGGAAGTATCCTTGCTCAGGAAAAGGATACGCGTTCTGTTAGTTTTCTAATATCTTGATGGCAACTGTGGTCTTCGAGTTGGATTAGGCTCACGTGTGAACTTTATACTTTCTGGAGCAATCACATTTGTGATCATTAAGATTGATTAATGTTCTGGAGGCAAAATATATGCCTTTAACTGGTTTCGAAAAATCATTTGACCACATTTATATGTGGTATCATGACTTTGACTTTGAGAACCTTTTCTTTTCTATGAGAATCTAAAAAATAGCGATTTCCCTAAAACAGATTGTCTTGACTTTTAAGCATTCGGTTGTCGATTAACTGCTGATTTTTTCAAAAAGATAGTTTTCCACATATTCCTTTCATCTTTTCAATTAGTTCTTTAATCCACTTATTGCAAATTCCTTTGTATTGTAATTTGAAGCTTTCAATGTTGAATTCAACAGTATTGTTCACATTCTTTCAGAAATTCATTGACTGATTCTTCTTTGGAAAGATTTGTCATGTTTTTATCCTTTCTTTGCACTGTTGTAAATAAGTTCAAGATAATCGGCATGTTTTCTAAGTGCTTCAAAACTTTTTGACATTGTTTACTTTTTGACAAGCTCTGTTTCTAGTTGTTCACATTCTTACAAAAGTTTCCATAATAATCACATTGAAAATTAGTATCTTTTTCTATACCAGTGTACACACCCAAGTATTGCATGCTTGTGATCAGCATTAGTAATTATTCCCTAGGTAAGTCGGTCGATTTCATTCAAAAACTATGTTTTCTTGAGTTTCCAGTGAGATTGAGAGTGTCTACTTCTGTTCAAGAGAATTAAAAGTATCTCAAATCGAGCACCATTTCCTCGTTCAAACACAAAGTGAAAACTTTTTATGAGTCCGCATTGGATTCTTCTAATTTGGCGGGAAAAAATTTCCTTCGATTGTGTTTTGAATGAAACGGATCTATGTTACCAAAATATGTTCTTTTAGCGATTGTTTGTTTGCAACGTTCCACTCCATCAAAAAAATGTGCAACCTCTTTTTAATCTGAAAAGTTTTTAGAGCTTTTTCACTATTGATCCAAGGAATGGATTCAATCCATTCTGGTTTCTAACAACGTTTTTTTTTACAAAAAGACTCTTAGAAACTTCATTATTAGAGATGTATGGACTCGTTCTTTAACATTTTTTGGAAAATAGTGCTTGTCGACTTCGGCGACTTTTCCCGTTGTGGTACGAACAAATCATAAAGATTATTCAACTGGTCATAATCAAAAGGTCTGATTAAATCTCTTAATTTTGATCGACTTTCTTTGTCAAGATGAATAGTTTCGTCAGATTTAAGGGCTAACATGAAAGCAAGATTAACATTATAACAACCTATATCATACAGACGAGGATTTGCTCTTTGAGTTCTTTGAGGACTCAGGTTTTGCAAAACTGTTTTTAAAACTACGATAAGCTTATTCAATGTTGACGGATTGCCAGTTTTATATACAATATCATCCAAAACCTTAACTTTGTTTTCTAAAGCAATGACCTTATCAAGTTCTTTGTCTTCACGAGTTTTGTAAAACTTAATTTAAGCCTCTTTTTCTTGTGACATTATGGAGATGGTTTCTTGATGTGCAAAAAGCTCCTTTTTCATATCTGAAATTGTTTGATTTAAATCATTTATCTTTCGAGTATATTCATTAGATTATTTTTCAGATTCTATTTTGTATGACATTAAATCCCCTTTAGCTTTTGCACAATCAATTGCCACCTTTGACGCATAATTCACATCATGATACTTATCAAGTTCAACTTGAAACTTCTTAAGGTCTTTGAACATCAACTGATTAGTCTTAGACAGTTCATTGTTTACTTCTTTGAAATGGTTATTTGATGATTATAAACTTTTATTTTTAGTTTTGAAATCCTCAATTTCACCTTTCAATATATCAACTAAGGCCTTGTTTGATGTTTCCAAAAATTTATTATGATTTTTGCTGTCATCAATTTCACATTTTAGTTTCTCAATTAAAGAAGCAAGCAAATCACATTCTTGATCAAGTTCATCAGTGTCATCCTGGTCATCCTGATCTCTTTCATAACATATATTCAATGAATCGATAGTGATATTGGTGTCATTTTGTTCCTCCAGATATATGTCATTATAGATTCAGGTTGCTCAGGATGTTCATTTTCAATGGCAAACACATTATAGTTGTCAGTATTGTTTTGTACCATTATGCACTTGGTTCAAACAACAAGATGGGTCCAGAATTGTCAACTGGATCTGGAGTAACCTCTTGAATTTGTGCCATGTACATATAATGTGCTTCCAATTCCTAATCGTCAGACACATCATCAGTGTCATCCTTCCAATCTGCTTGCTCTGCATTCAACTGAACCCCAGCTTCCTCTTGCTTACACAATAACATCTTTTCCTTATGATAAGCTGCATCCTTTACTCGTTTGGGTTTCTGACAGTTTCCCTTGGTACATTCCCATATGCCCTTGCCGTTATAACACTGAATCCCAGACTTTTGCACAACGAGTAAAAATAACAACCTTACATTTTCCCTAGCCCCAAAACAATTAAAACTACCTTGATTAACTTACCCAGGTTCTCTGTTGATTCTGGAGAAATTATTGATTAGCTTATGGTGTTTGATGATGTTCAAGGTTGTTGTTGGTAGGTTTGTAGATTTTCTTGAACGAAAGAGAAATTAAAGCCATGAGTTTGTCAATCTCCTTTTCCTTTGACATTTCATCATCTTCAGTAATCGTGGCAGGTTCTTGATCATAAATAGGAGCAGAAGAGTTGACAATTGCTTTTCCTTTGTTTCTGGTAGATTGTTGTGATCTAGAGGAGGAATATTGACTGTTGTGAGTAGGATGGTTTTAAGGATGATAAACTAGTTGTTGTTGTTGAGCAACAAGTGCAAGTGGATTAGCAGTACGTGCTAGTCTTTTAGCTCTTATCTCGTTGACTTCATTCTGGTGTTGCTTCAGGATGTCATAAAGTTTGTGATAGGAGACAGTCTTCATCTTTTGACTCTGTTTAACAAGTGTCACAAACCTTTGCCATTCTGGTTGTAGTTGAAGTAAGAATTGGACATTCACTTGATGATTAGTAACATCACACTAATTTCTGACTAGCTCATTCATCATCTTATAAAACCTTAAGTAATATGATTCAAGTGATTCACCATCCTGTGATGTGAATTTTCCAAACTTCCAATACAAATTGGTTTTAAGATCTTGAACATTAATAGATTTACCTTGTTTCAACCTTTTAATGGCTTTCCACATTTTACATGCATTAGGACAAGCATCAACTGTGGAGTAGATATCGTTATCTATCCCTGTGAGAATGATCTAACGGCTTCAGCTTCGGCATTCAGTTGATCTCGTATGTCTTGTGAAACATTCTTATAGTTCTCCATATACCCTTCTGTAGTTATTTCAAAACTACCTTCAGCAACTGGAACGGTCTTCTCAGTCCATTTGAACTTGTATGGTGGATTCTGGAGACAATAGTGGATGAGTTCATTGTTTGGTTTGGTGTCGATGTATCTCTTGATTCTGGATTTCCACTGAACGTAATTACCAGGTGCTAACATTGGTGGACGATCTTTGCCTCCTGCTTCCATAATAGCATTGTGTAGAGTATTGGATGTTTGAGTTTGCAAATTGGTATTTGTATTTGACATTTTGATGTTGTGAATGGATATTAGATCTTAAGTGTTATGAAGTGTTGATTGTATTATGGTTTGAATGAAGGTAATTAACTTCCACGGGATTTTACAACGCTATGATTAAAACCGAGAAGAAAAATGACTTGTCGGGATTTTACAAAATCAATAGTTAAACCGTGAAAGTAGAGTTGATTTGAAGTTGAGGTTTGATGTTTGATTAATTAATTAACGTTTTAAGTCCACAGAGTACGTTGAGTTAAAGTCCAAAGTCCAATAAAACAAGGTTCGAGAAATGCAAAGATTTCAAGCAGTTGATAAATCACTGATTTCAATGACAACTCGCTGGATCTGTGATAACTCGCTGGATTGAGAAGATTTGGGCAGCATAACGGTTGACTTTGACTTTAGAAATTTTGTCTTCAATGTACATGTAACTCTCTGCTTTAACTCGCTGAAAGTTCATGTAAGTCGCTGCTTTAACTCGCTGAAAGTTGATGTAAGTCGCTGCTTTAACTCGCTGAAAGTTGCTGTAAGTCACTGCTTTAACTCGCTATAAATTCCTGTAAGTCGCTGCTTTAACTCACTGCAAATTCTTGTAAGTCGCTGCTTTAACTCGCTGCAAATTCCTGTAAGTCGCTTCCTTAACTCGCTGAACGTTCCTGTAACTCACTGCTTTTCTGCTTAATTCACCAGATTAACTCGCTGGATTCAAAAATGTCACTTTTGATAGTACAATCCGTTACTTTCTTACTTTTTGTCCTGTTCCACCTATAACAAACACACAAACTCGCTACCTATTGAGTTAGACAACTCGCTAGATAGAAAAAAATGAAGGAACATTCGAATAAGCTCAAAAAACAAAATAAGCTTATGACATAAGCTAGCCAACTTTAAACTAAGCAAGTAGAGCTTCTTCTAATCACGAAAGTACATGGCTTTTCTTGTAAAACTTCAAGAACAACCTTACTCGCCACTTAGACACTCAAATAAGCTGAATAGAATAAGCTTAATAATCTACCTAAAAGCTTATCTAACACATGAGATGGCTACTAAATGAGTTGTGGAACTAGTAGAACAAGAAAGAGGACAAACTTAACAAACCAAAACCCAAAAACTAATAAAAACGTGTGCTTTTCTAGACAATAAGCCACGGTTTGATCTTGTAACCACAAATCAAACACTAAACACCCCTTGGCAATTGATACCACATGTTATCCCAATGTATTATGATCCAAACACAACTATAAGTATTACCAATAAGCAAGATTGAGTAGAAAATAAGCTAGGATGTAGAGAGAGAAAGTAGAGAGAGAAAGTAGAGAGAGAAATAAGAAGGAAATATTAAATTAGAGAGAAAAATGGTAAGTTACAAGTGAGAGAAAATGTAACCAACACCCTCTCCATATGTGGAGAGGGTTTCTTTTATACCCTTGGCCTATTACTTGGCACTTGGGCTTTCTTAATGGGTCGGGCTTGGCTTAACTTGGGCTTTGAACCCGAAACATAGACAATATTAGGTTACAATCCAAGCCAGTTAATACCCGACTAGCCTATTACATTACAAGACCTATTTGACTTTATAGCAAACTCATTACACATGGCAGTATTAGTGGATGCAAATATTATATCGTCAACATAAATTTATACCAGTAATAAGTTATTCCCAGCTTGCCGTGTGAAGAGTGTTTGATCAACTGCACCATGGGAGAAATGTTGTGAGATTAGGAAGCTTGACAGCATGTCGTACCATGCACATGGTGCTTGTTTGAGACCGTAGAGGGCCTTTTTGAGCTTGTACACATGCGATGGGTTGTCCTGATCAACAAATCCTTCTGGCTGAGAAACATAGACCACTTCTTTGAGCTCGCCATTTAAGAAAGCCGTTTTGACGTCCATTTGGTAGATCGTCATATTTTTATGAGCGGCATTTGCTACGAAGATACGGATAGCCTCTATTCTAGCAACCGGTGCAAATGATTCCTCAAAATCGATTCCATCTTCTTGCATGAATCCTTGAGCAACTAGTCTAACCTTATTCTTTAGTACCCCGCCAAATTCATCCGTCTTGACCTTATAAATCCATTTAAGTTTGATCAATAACACTTTATCTGGACATGGCACCAATTCCCAAACTTGTAGCCTTTCAAATTCATGAATTTCTTCTTGCATTGCATCAATCCATGATGGTTCGGTCATTGCTTGTTTGAAGTTCTTTGGTTCTACAGAAGTTAGGAAGGCATCAAAATAACACCACATGGCGTCAATTTGGAGTTGCTTTCTCATAGAGACAGAGCGAGAAGGATCGCCGATCACGTTTGCTATAGGATGATCCTTAGTCCATTTACTAAGGTGTTCAAATAGAGTGTGGGTTTGTCTCAAATTCGATGATGATCCTTGAGAAGTTGATTCTTTATGAAGAGATTCATAAAGTGGATCATCACAAAAAATTGGTGTTTTGGGGGATTCTTCAAAACCTTGAGAAATGTTTGGAGAATGTTCTTGTTCTTGTGTTGATGGAATACTTGTTGATGGAGCATCCTGGTCAATGGAAGTTGACACAAGAGAATCGGCTAAAACCACAGCTCTTAGAGCAGCAGCTTCTTGAACTGGAGAAACAGCAATTGATGGAGGAGTGAAGTATTCATCGAACATAGGTTGAAACAAGCGATCCCAATCATCTCTTGGTGGTAGAATACAAGGTTGTTGAGAAACAGTATTTGGAACGAGCCCGGGTCCTGAACTGAATTGTTCAGAAGCCATTGCTGTCAGCTCATCGAATGTCACATGAATTGTTTCTATACTTTTTTGGGTTCTTTTGTTGTAGATTCTAAACGCTTTCTTTGCGGGCGTGTAACCAACGAAAATACCAATGTCAGCTTTTGCATCTAATTTACCCAGGTCGTCATTGTCATTGGTAGGATAACAGAGTGCACCAAAGACATGAAAGAATGATAAATCCAGTTTCTTATCTTGCATAAGCTCATATGGAGTTTTGTTGTATCGACGGCGGATTATTGAACGGTTTAGGGTGTAACAGGCTGTGTTGATTGCTTCGGCCCATAAGAATAATGGAGCTTTAGAAAATATTAACATTGTTCGAGCAACTTCTATAAGAGTTTGGTTTTGCCTTTCGACAACGTCGTTCTGCTAAGGAGTGCGAGCAACAGATGTTTGATGCGAGATGACAACATTTTCATAAATTTTACAAAGTGTTTGATTGACAAATTCGGTTCCATTATCTGTTTGAACATTACGGACGGTGGCATTCAAACGAACTTGAATATTTTTGATGCATTTAATGATGGCTTCAGGAGCTTCATCTTTTGTCCTCAAAAATATGACCTAAATAAATCTTGAGCAATCGTCGACAATCACTAAGATATACCTTTTCCCATTAATACTCGCCACATGTATCGGGCCACACAAATCCATATGCAAAAGATATAGCTTTTCTTGGTTAGTGTCTTCAGCTTTGGGTTGATGGGAGAATTTCTTGCTTTTTCCTAACTCACATGCAAAACACAAATGATCTTTCTGAAATTTAAGTCTTGGAATGCCTCGTGCAAGACCGTCTTTAGCTAGCTTGTAAATAGAACCAAAGTTTGGATGTGATAACTGACGGTGCCATAACCAGCTCTTATATTTAACACTTTGGATAAAAGACAGATCGGAGATGTTGTAATCATGTCATCAAGAGAAATTGTGTACAAATTTATGTCACGGGATCCGGAAAGTAGATCAACGCCTTCTAAATTACGAATAAAGCAAGTGTTTTTTCCGAAATGCGACTTCAAGATCCCCGTCGCAAAATTGACCAACATAAAACAAGTTATGTCCAAGCCCCTCGACATAGTATACCCTTGAAAAATAGTCACATTTCCCAGCTGATAGTCACCATACCCTATAATTCTTGCAATATGGTCGTTCCCGAATCTAACTGTACCCAAAAATTTACTAATAAAGTTCATGAGCTGAGAGTGATTCCCTGTCATGTGTTTTGAACATCTAGAGTCCAGATACTAGAGAACAATCTGGACAACCTGTCATGATAAGAGAAGAAGACAATGGAATATCTGTAGCATTGGATCCCCAAGTATGATTGGGTTTCGAGTGGTTAGCATTCTTAGATTCTACAATCTTAGCTTTTTTACTCGAACCTACATTTTTAACACTTTTGGGTTTCCTGCTATAGACTTTAAGCTCTGGTTTTTGTGTTTTAACTGAGTGGGAAGTGGTTTTCTTAGGAGGCACTACGTTAGCTGAAGTGATCCTAGTTATATGGCACGAATTACCAACTATAGTGAAAGTTTTGCCTGTTGGTTTCCACTTAAATCCTACTTCAATGAATACATGACCCGTAAGTTTCCAAATATATTTTTTTATTTTCTTAGCAGATTTAGCACAGCTATTCACATTTTCCACAAAAATCAAGAAGACACTTATCATGAACACCATCAAACATAGATTTCTTACAATTAGCACAAATAGGTTCATAATTCGCATTTAAAAGTAAATGCTTAACATCAACCTCACAAATAGGTTCAACAACACGATTCTTTTTATTAATTCCTAGGTTGGGCTTCTATTTTATTCTTGAACAGATCTTTGCAGCCTGCTAAGGGTGATAGCCAACTTGTATAAATACAGATTGACTATATAGAATACATGGACTTTGTATTACTAATTGTATATGCGGAATCTACACAATAGTATTAAGAAGAACAATGAAAAACTAAACTTTGATTTCTATTAATCTGTTAAAGTGATTACAGATTACTAACTATGAGATATGATTGTATGAGATGAGTTGTTCTTGTTGTTTTTTTTCCTCTCTAATGCCGTAGGGTTCCTTTTATAGACCAAGGATAAACCCTAACAGACTTACAAAATGCACAAAAGATAATACATATCTTTTCCTACAATATCTCATACATATCTCTTAAACGGTACTAACTATTTTATACTAACGGATATAAACTATATATAAGCAGTACTTAACACTTTGTACTGTCAGTACTAACTATAACTATCGGTACTAAGTATCTAACTAACGGTACTAAGTTAGGAATGTATATTTCCCAACAATCCTCCCCTAAACATGATTGTTGAACTCTTTTAACTTCATGTTTCTTCAGGTTTATCTTCTTAAGTTCTTGGAGGATGTATCCAAACACTTTAACACATCTTGATCTGATCTTTAAACACTATCCATCTTCATCAGCAACTTTGTCTTTTCAGCAACACAGCAACATCTTTTCAGCAACAATCCAACTAAGTTGGCTTTGTAGTTTTTGGCAAACTACCAGCCATGAACGGATTAGTAGCCATTTGCTCTGGGATAGTCAACTCTTTATTTCAAAAATATGGTGAGTTAATTACCCTATAGTTTTTGGTAAAAATGTCAACTCAACGGAATTGATTTATCTTTACAAACTACCATTTGCTTTTGGACTAGCCAATGCTTCATTGCCATACTGTGCATTGAAAACCATATAGTTTTTAGCAAACTATCAGCTAAATCAACAGATTAGGAGTAGTCTTTACCAGAACGTTTGATCTTGGACTAGCCAAATCTTCACCATGAAGCCAAGGTGAGTTGAATGAAATCCTACATTTTTGGTAAATTGTCAACCATATATACGGATTTTGAGAAGTCTTTACCATTTAAGCCGTCTTGGCTTATGGAACTAGCCAAGGCGTTATGCCATTAAGCATGGTGAACTGATGACCATTTGTTGTGTGGTGGTTAGCCAACACTCAAACCCTTCTCATCTCCATTTACATTATCAATTTTCATCAATTTGTTGCTTAATAAATCTGATCAAATCAAGGGCAGCAGTACTTTCTCTTTCAACTTCCAATTCAAGATCAAGCATCCTTTGCAATAAATCATTGGAAAGAGGATATTGCTTATCAACTAAATTGGATAATTGTCCCATCTTTAAGTTCTTGTAATGTAGCTCTACAAGCCTTCATACAATCTCCAAGTAACAATCTCCTAATCTTGTTGATCATCCAGAAATTACTTTGATCATTTTCTTTTTGTGAGGTTTCCTCATTTATCTTCAAATCTCCCCAAAGAAATACTCAATTCCTTCTATGTATTTTTTCGAGTACTGCTCCATCACTAATCATACAGATGACAATAAGTCTTGCCTATCAAATATATGAAATATTCCATATAGACGTTATGCTCATGAAGTTCCCATTTGCTATGTAGATAACAAGATAGTCTCCATCTGGTGATATTACCTTGTTCAACCTAGCAATGACAAATTTTCTTTCCAGTATTTCACTATTCATTGTTCCTTTAAAGGTAATAATCTTTAGACACTTTCTATGCTCATCATCACTATCAACATCTGATTGTGATCTTTTCGTTTTCCTAGCAAGCATCTTCATATGACCACCCTTCCTTTTCTTTGTACCCTGCTTTGTCATATCTACCTTAGCAGGTACCTTTGCTGTGTCTTCTTTCTTTGGAGTTTCTTCAATAACCCTCTTCTTTAAACTCTTCTGATCAGGGTCTTTTACTCCTTCATTCATCTCCTTAATCCTTTTTTCATCCTTAGTGGAACCAACAACAGTGAAACTTTCATCAAACCTTTTTACTTTCTCATACAAAGCTTGTATTTCTTCAAAAGTTTTGTTCTTTAGGTCTGAGTGTTTCTTGTTTCCAACATGCTTCAGATAAGTCATCATTTTATTCCTAAGCTGAGTTCTTGTAGGTGGTCTATTCCTTATTGCAATTACTCTTTGTTCTGCAAGAAACCTTCTTTGAGCTGCAATTGTATCATGAAGGAATTTTGCTCTCTCTTCTATAGTGAACTTCTCTCTTTCTTCATGTTGAAGTCTTAGAGCTAGAAGTCTATCAGCTTCAATTCTTGCTTGAATAAAATCATACTCATTTGAAAGGGCAGTCTTTATAGCTTCTTCTTCAGCTAGCTTTTTAACATCTTCTTCTGCTTCCCGATCTTCTTGTATCTTTCTAGCCATTCTTTCATCCTAGCAAGTTGCTTATAATTCTTTTCAGCTTCAGGATGCCCTTCGATTCAGTTATCAGACTCATCTTTCGCTTTCAATGGTCTTTTTCCCTTATCTTTTGGATCAATCTTAGGAAGAGGTCTTTTATGTCTATAATGGGACCCCCATTGCGTTGAAAGGTAGGTCTGGTCTCCCAGTCTCTTCAAAACATCTCTGAGTTCAACTCCTTTCTCTTTTCTCTTGAAAACTGCTTTTGGCTTGGTCATGTTGGGAGAGAACCTGAGCAATAGTTTCATCATCTCCAAACATTGTAGGAGTAGTTGTTGGAGTGGTTGGAGTAGCACTTCTTCCTTCAGTTCGATCATCAGTACCTTCATCTGGGCTAACGGTACTATCTTTTTCCTTGTCGGTATTAACTTTGGGTCTATCAGTACTAACATTTGGTCTGTCAGTACTAACTTTTTTTAGCAGTACTAAGTGCATCTTTAGTACTAACTTTGTCATCAGCAGTCTCCTTCTCTTCATTCACTACATCTCTTGTCCTCCCTACATCTTGAGCATCTTCAGCATATATATATCAATGTAACATCAGGAAGCCTCATCAATAATGGATTCTTTTGACTGAAGGTTAACTTTTGAAGATTTTCCTCCCTATTTGGATACCAGACTCCTTTTGGATCTAATTTTTCTTCAAGGATTCTTTTTCCTGTCAATCTTTGCTTCTCAAGGAGACACTCTCATCCAAGCTCTATGGTGTTTGTAATAACTGGGTTTGGCTTTCTTTTTAAGCTTCTTGATTTGTGCCTTCAAGTGTTTTATTTCCTTGGCTTGATCTATAACCTCTGTGCACAAAGAGATACAAAGATCATAGACACTTTGGAGTGTCATGTCACCCTCATTCCCTGAAAGAGATTTATCACTGGATGAATGACCTCCATGATTCCCACCAGAACTCTCTGGAATGGAATCAAGAATATGAGTAAAAAGGTGAAGGTTTCTAGGGGAGGGGTAGACTAAGGCTCACATTTGGCCTTCACTTGGGTAAGGAGGAAAGGGTGTAGGTTGTGGTTCAGATGGTCTTTCTGAAGTGGCACCCTCATCCTCAGTTGGTTGTACCAACATAGAAGCAAATAAAGGTGTGACTTTCCCTGAAAAATGTTTACCCTTTTTAACCATAAAGGAGAAAACTTTACTTGTCAAAGCATTTACAGGAAAATGGTCTAAAGGTACTGGCACATTCATTAGTTGTTTATCTAAAAACATTGAAATGAAACGTGGATACATAACAAAAATTTTCTTTGCATCTAAGTGTCTAAGCATACCATCAAAAATTAATTTAGAAAAATTATATTTCTGATTAGATGTTAAGCAAATTATAGCAGTGGCAATGTTAGTGGGAATGTGATCCCAAGAGGTGCTTTTTGAACTAATGTGAAAACAAAGCTTTGTTAAATGTTAACACAGTTAAATCCCCCTCATACCCCATGAGCTGTATAGCATCAAATATAGCCTGATTTGGTAGAGAATCTATCCTATTGGCATCATAAAAAAGAAGGTCACTTCTTATTGATGCTTCAGAGATAGACACAGGCTTGCCAGCTACTTTGGCAGTAGTATACCTAACATTGTTAATTATTTTGGATTTAGCAGACATCCAAAACTGTTCAACAAATGTAGTAGAGACTACTGGACTTACAGTGAGAGCATTATGAATGGAGCTTCGCGCAAGAAAATCAATAATTTCATGAAATTTTGCATTACCATCTGTCTTCTCCAAATAAGCAACCATATTGTGTTTAGGGCACAATTCAAGAACAACCATGATTGGAGATCGTCGGTGAGTGAGAGATTAGGGCTTGAATGAAAGAAAGTATTTAAGAGAGATTACGTGAGTGAACTGTGCAATTGAGATGGGTTTATATAGGTTTAGCAAACCTAAAATCAAGGAAACCGTTTCAATTTACACTTTATACCCTTGGCGGTATTTTCTTCAACGTCTCTATAGCGGTACTATCTTTGCCCAACGGTATTAACTTTGCACTGTCGGTACTAACTTTTGCCAACCAAAGAATGAACAATTTTGGCAACAACAGTGCTTCAGTACCATCTAAAGCTCTTCCCAATGACTCTCTAAAACCCAAATAACTCCATGAAAATCATCACTATGGTCAAGATTTTTCTGCACACTGAACACTTCATACAAACTATACAACAAATCATATTGCCTCCCCTTAACTAATGCAGCCTATGGATTGATCATCCCAATAGTAACAACCAAGAACTGAAACCTGCTAACATCAAATGCCTTGGTTAGAAGATCAGCTACATTGTCATCAGTGTGTATTTTCAGCACCTGAATAAGTTTCTTCTCATATGCATCCCTTATGAAGTGGTGCCTAATTGCAATATGCTTTGTTTTGGAATGATATACTGGATTCTTTACAATGCATATTGTGCTTTCATTATCAATGTAGATCTTTGTGTTCATGAAATTGAACCCATAGTCTAACATTTGATTTTGAATCCACAAAACTAGTCCACACCATTGCAATTTAGCTGAGCGCAACCATATTCTGGCCCTTGTAGTAGAATTAGCCATAATTGTCGGCTTTTTGCATTGCCAGAAATTAGTCTCCTGCTAAGAAAATTGACCACTCTCTGTGATGGTTTCCTGTCAAGATTTGCTCCGCATAATCACTATTGAATAGGCTTCCAGGTCAAATGAGGACCCTCTAGGATAAAATGGCCTAGTTTTGGTTTGCCTTTCGATACTAAAAGATTCTCTTAATAGACACTTTGATGGGAGGTCTTTGGAGTGACTGAAACTAGAACAAGCTCAAACTGCAAACATATATCAGGCTCCTAGAGCAGTCTTTTACATTAAAGAACCAATCAGGTCAATAAAGATGTACATACAATCACTGGCTTCCTCATCCTGACTAAAGGCTTCTAGGTCTCAATATGGTTACTAGCAGTCTTAACACTGACAAAATCAAACTTCTTGTAGATTTCTGCAACTATTTATCCCTGATTATGATGATACTTTCTTTCTGTTTGGACTTGTATTATGAAGAAGCTTGAGTCTCCCATCAGAACTCATCTGAAATCTACTCTTCTTAATTGCCTCAAATTCATCACACCAAGATTTCTTTGTAGAACCAAATATGATATCATCTACATAAACTTGTACTAGAATGATATCATGTTTGTCCTTCTTAATGAAAAGAGTTTTGTCAATAGTTCCTCTTTGTATCCATTCTGCAACAATGAAAGATAGATAAAGTAGATATCAGGCTCTGGGGTGTTGGTGTAAAACCATATGAGAGCTTTCACTCTTTGTAGACCTTCTTAGGATACGTTGTTCTTTAAAAACTGTGTGGTTTGAGACACTTGACGTCCTTCATCAATTTTCCCAATATAGGAAGGCCACTTTTTCATATCCATTTGATAGACTATGAAGCCCATGTAAGAGGCAAAGGCTAAAAAGATCCTAATGGCTTCAATTCTGGCCATAGGAGCAAAAACCTCATCATAATCTATCCCTTCCTCTTGCCTATGTCCTTGAGCAACTAACCTTGCCTTATTCCTAACTACAACTCCTCTCTCATCCTTCTTGTTTCTGTAAACCCATTTTGTTCCAATTGCCTTCTTCCCATAAGGCAATCAACAAGTATTCCACAACTTTTTGATTCCTTGAAAATTGCAGCAGTCTCCTTCCTGTTAGCATCAAAACCCCCACACAACACACACAACCCACACCTCCATCTTTCATCTTATGTCTTCAGAGGATTTGCCGTGGGTTCATTTTGAGACAAGAAACAAGAAAATAAACAATGCTGGAAGTCCTTATGATTATTTCTCCTTTGCTTTTGAATATAACTTACAAAAGCATGGGCTCTAGAACTTTTAGTCACTTTACTTCTTGTTTGAACTGCTGATTGTGGATCTCCAAGAATTAGAGTTGAAGAATGGATAGAGGTAATCCTTAATGTGGGAATAGGACTGACATTCACAATAGGTTCTAAATTTGTGAAGTCAGCCACTGCACCCTCATCATCATAAGATGAATTTGTAAAAATACCATCAGTAGGATTTTTATAAATGTCCTCAAGTGCAGGTATTTCTGAATCATCTTGGTCAGGATTGGTTGGATCAGTGAAGGATAGTCCACCATAAGGACTGGCAGTACTAACTGGTGTGCTAGCAGTATTAACTATGTTAGTACTGCTAGTTTTAGCAGCTCCTGCTTGTAGAAGCAAATCCTCAGTTTCTTGGGCAAACTCCTTCCTGAGAGCTTCAGCTGCATCATTAGCATCCTGTTCTTGCCTCTTAAGTCTTTCAAGTTCATCCAAAAAGACTTGATCCTCCTTATCTATTGGCTTCTCATCTGTCTTTAAATCATGATGTTTGTTAGGTGCTTCACCTACATCCTTTGCTGTTGATCTCTGGACTATTGAAGAATAAGAAGACTATATTGGCAGTACAAAAAGTCCCTGAGCAGATGAACTTCTTTTCAGAATCCAACATGCATCAAAAATTATCTTATGTACCTGCATTTTGATTAGCTTCTTGTGGACCTGCATGTTTGTTAGCATTGATTATATGATCTCACCTGTTGTAATTCTGAATCAGTTAAATAATCAAGATCAAACAGCCAAGTTGGTCCTTTCCCTGCAACATTGGGTTTATTTTCTAAAAAGGTTATGTGCAGGTTTTCTTCAACTCTCTTGGTTTCTAAATTGTATACCCTAAAAGCCTTGCTTTGTAGAGAATACCCAACTAAAAACCCTTCATCTGATTTCCCATCAAACTTGCCCAGATGGTCAATGGTATTCAAGATGGTCACATGGCACCCAAAAGGTCTTATGTAGCTTATGATTGGTATTTTACCAGTTACAAGTTCATAAGGTGTCTTATTATGAGGCTTGGTCACTAATACCCTATTAAGAACATAACAAGCAGTACTAACTGCTTCAGCCCAAAAAGTGTTAGGTAAAAATGAATCTGCTAGCATAGTCCTAGCAGCCTCAATAAGGGTCCTGTTCTTTCTTTTAGCAACTCCATTTTGTTGTGGAGTTCTGGCATTACTGTATTCCCTCTTGATCCCTTTTGACCCACAGAATTCAATAAAATCTCTGTTCTTAAATTCTGTACCATTATCACATCTAATAGTTTTAACTTTTTGATTTAATTGGTTCTCTATTTGTCTTATAAAGTCCTTAAGGATTCCACTAGTTTCATCCTTAGTTCTTAAGAAGAACACCCAACTAAACCTGCTAAAATCATCAGTGATAACCAGGCAATAAGTCTTATGGTTTAAGCTCCTTACAGATGTAGGTCCAAACAAATCCATATGAAGAAGCTGTAAGGAGTGACTAATAGAGCTCACTGATTTGGCCTTACAGGAGGCCTTGTGTTGCTTTCCTTTCTGACAAGCAACACAAGTGTGGTCATTTTGAAAAATCTTTGAAGGTAAACCTCTTACAAGGTTTCCCTTCACAAGTTTGTTTAAGTTTTTAAAGTTAACATGACCCAACCTCCTATGCCATTTGTTAGATTCATCAATTGTGGCCTTTGCAATTAAACAAGCTAAACCTCCTGAAGGAACAATGTTCTCTAAATTGAAACTGTACATATTGTTTTGTCTAGGGATTCTAAGTAAGACTTGATTTGCATCAGGTAACTTAAATTCAGGAGACAAAACAAGACATTCAGAGTCAGTGAAAAGAACTTTGTTCTTCTTGTCACATATCTGTGACACAGAAAAGAGATTGAAATGCTGAAGTTCTTTCACAAAGCACACATCCTCAAAATCTAACTTTCCTGTTTTTATTTTACCTTTACCAGTTATGTAACCTTTACTTCCTCCAAAAGCAACAGGGCCACCATTAAAGTCTTGATATTCAGCAAGGTAGGCCTTGTTTCCAGTCATGTGCCTGGAACATCCACTATCAACTATCCCTTTGTTCTGTAAAGTTCTGTGTGGATAATCCTGCACATCAAAGAAAAGAGATTAGTTTCTCTTAGGGACCCAAGCCTGTTTGGGCTTGAGTCTGCCTAGTGGATCTTTGAAAGTGAAACAATTTCTAACACTTGATTCACCATTATATTTGGAGACTGTGTGTTAGTGGTGTCTTTGTTGTCTCCAATTACAACCTGCTGAGGGCTTAACATCAATTTCCCTTTTTCCTCCAACATCACTAACTACATTTACCTCAGCAGTATTAACCTTTTGTTTTGTAAAATTTGTCCTAAGTGTTGTTATGTTATTAAAAGGCCTTGAAAATGGTAAATGAGTTTTATAGAAAACAGTTGCTGGTCTAACTCTATTCACAATAGGCTTAACAGTATTAACTTTCATAGCAACATTAGTTGTTACTGCCTGTCTGTTAAAACTATGCCTAGCAGTATTAACATTGTTAGTACCGCTAGCTCTAGCAGTATTAACTAGAATTTTGCCAGTTCTAGTTCATATGATTTACTCTTTGCACATTGTTCCAAATTGGCCTTATCTCCCTTTGACTAGAATTCCTTTTCATCCTATTATTTAACTCAGCTTGTTTAGCCATCCTCTTTTCATGGAAATCACAATCTCTGATAAGATGACTAAGACTTCCACATACAAAACATGCTCTTGCAGTAAACCCATATCCCGACCCTTTCTTGTCAACTTTAGGATTTTTACAATTTGTGAATTGATTCTTAACAGTTTCCCTAGGAGTTTTTACTTGCTGGTTAGCAAAACTAGGTGTTTCATGTTCTTCTGTTGGTAGAGACACATGCTCATCTTCACTATCTGATGCATACTCCTCAATGATAGGAGCATCAGACCAAATCTTAGGTTGGCTTACTACTTTGGGTTCATTGACAGTTGGTTCAGGAAAAGGTTCCTGTGTTTCAACACTACAATCTGATTCACAAGTATCAAAATCACTAGTTTGGGTTTCAGATTCACTAGGTTAAGACTGTTTTGGACCATATGTAAATTGAGAGTAATCTATTTCTACATCAGGTCCAGATGGCATGTAATTCCCTGTCATGGGTGGGGGTACAGCATGCATTCCTCCTGCTGTAACAAACCTATCATACAAAGGTTGTTTTTCTAACTCACTTTCCTTATTCATAAATACACTTTGTAAAACTTCATTTTCATAACTCAAAATGCCATCATATCTATGATCCCCATACCAAAGCCTAAATTTATAATTAGCACTCGTTTGGGTATTTAGTAGTTTGCCAAGATTTTTAGAAGATTTGTGCCATTTTTCTACTTTAGCTTTTAAATCTTCTTTTTCTTTTTGAGCTTCTGCTAATAGTTTCTTATGGTATGTTAGAACATCAGTTTTATCATCTAAGTTTATTTTCATAAACCTTATCTTTTCTTCATACCAAAGTTGACCTTGTTGATGAGCAACCAATTGTGCTTCAACTTTCTTTAGATCTTGAGTATATGCCTTTATTTCTATGCTTGCATTACTAAGTTGTTCTCTCTGTGCATCATACAGTTTTTTAAGTTTAGCATAAGACTCTTTACACTCATTTGAACAGGAATTTACCTCTTTGTCTGAGCCTGAGCTGTTGCAAGCCATCAAAGCATAATCTTCTTCTTCTTCCGAGTGACTGGTCCAATCTACACCTTCTTCATCAATAGTCACCAATGCTTTAGAGTCCTCCTGCTTACCAGATCTTCTCCCATCCTTATTGCCAGAGTTCCAAGCATCTCTCCTCCTACTATCTTGATTTCCCTTGGTTCTACACTCTCTAGCAAAATGGCCTGTCTTGTGGCAATTGTAGCATTCGACTTTGGTTTTATCAAAACCAACTGGTTCCTTTGCATCAAATTGTAGCTTTCTACCAGTCTTTTTGTAGAACTTTTTCATTCTCATCGAAATCATGGCCACCTGCCATTTCAAGTCCATTTCTTCTAAGTCAAATTCATCAAGCTGTTCCAAGTCCTCATGATCCAATTAAGGGCAACTGGATTGATTTGCAAGTAAGGAGTATGATGAAGTTTGTTCATACTGTGAGTTTTGACCAGAAGTATTGGAAACACTATAAGCGGTACTAACATCATTAGTACTGCTGGTGTTCTCAGAGACAAATGCCACATTTTGCGTGCTAGAGGATGATGCAGTAGGGCCTTTTACATCATTCTCAAAGACTCTTAGATTATTATACAGATCATCAAAGCTGAGACTGTCCACTCCTGGCTTGGTCCTCATGATTAAGGAAACTTGAGACCAAGTAGAAGGTAGAGATCTAAGGAATTTTTGATTTGCATCCTTAGTGGATACACCTGCCCCATGAATCTTTAATTGACTCAGAAGACTTTGGAATCTGTCATACCCTTTATGCAGTCCTTCTGAGTTTGATACAGAGAATCCTTCAAACTGTTGCTTTAAGATATACTTTTGCATCTTCTTTGAATCATCATTTCCACGAAATCTAGATTTGATGGCATCCCACATCTCTTTTGCATCAGTCATTTTATGAAATTTAGCAAGATGATCTTCTGGTAAAGCCATAAGCAAAGTGGTCCTAGCTTTTCTTTCTCTTTCTTTGGCTAAGATTTCTTCTGCAATCCTTGGAGGCAAAACCTTGATTTGCCCTTGTGTATCTATGGTGATTGATACAGGTCCATTCCTATTTTGTATAACTTCCCAGATTGTATAGTCTGTATGGGCCAAATAATGTTCCATTTTCATGGCCCATATATCGTATTCTCCCTTTTTAAGAATAGAAAGTTTGACGGTTGAAACAGTATAAGGAGTTTATTGTGTTGGTGTTTGTGTTGATGGTGGTGGTGGTGGTGGTGGAATTTCATCTTGTGATCCAGACATGATTAGTTTTGTAAGATAGAGATTTTTAACTAGTTTTTGTTCTTCTTACTCAGAGTTTCTCACAGGCTCTGATACCACTTGTGAGTCCCAAACTGAACAGATCTTTACAGCCTGCTAAGGGTGATAGCCAACTTGTATAAATACAGATTGACTATATAGAAACACTGACTATGAATACTAATTGTATATGCGGAATCTACACAATAGTACTAAGAAGAACAATGAAAAACTAAACTTTGATTTCTATTAATCTGTTAAAGTGATTACAGATTACTAACTATGAGATATGGTTGTATGAGATGTATATTGAACTGATATCTCTAACTATGCCGTAAGGATTCCTTTTATAGACCAAGGATAAACCCTAACAGGCTTACAAAACGCGTAAAAGATAATACATATCTTTTCCTATAATATCTCATACATATCTCTTAAACGGTACTAACTATTTTCTACTAACGGTACTAACTATCTGAGCAGTACTTAACACTTTGTACTGTTAGTACTAACTATAACTAGCGGTACAAAGTATATACCTAACAGTACTAAGTCAAGAATGAATAATTCCCAACAATGTCCTTCCTGATCATACCTCCTACGTCTTTATTCTTGATGTTTTCTGGTTTCTGTGCCTCTATTTGAGCTTCCAGAATTTGCTTGGGGAGATTCAAACCAATAGTCATGACTAAGGCTCAAACCCGTAATGGATTATTCGGTTCTTTACGGCTTAAGGCATCGGTCACTACGTTTTCTTTCCTCGAGTGGTAACGTATTTCACAATCATAATCGCTGAGCAACTCTAACCAACCACGTTGTCCCATGTTCAGATCCTTTTGATTAAGAATGTGTTGTAAACTATTATAATCTGTAAACACCATTTAAAGTCGTTTAAAACCGATACATTAGATTTAACAAATTGTTGTTACATAAGTCCAAAACTTTACTTGTTCATTGTTCAAAATACAAAGATTTTTGTCCATAACAAATATATCCCCAAAACTTAATGCAACCAAATCTTTTATGCATACGACTTCCAAAATAACGACCACCAATGTATCCCTTGTCTTGTACCTCATTGATCTCCTAAGAAAACATTCTTAAAACGTCAACAATAATGTTTGTGAATTCATAGGTTTGTAAAATGTATAATGTAGGACCGCAAGATTTCCCCATGATAATGTAACCGATGCAAACATCATAAAATTTAATTACGTTTCCCTAAGCTAATGACACTGAAGCTCGACATGTATGAATTGCAATATAAATTGCCAACATTGCCTGTGATGATGTTCTAACCCGCAACATCCTAAATCCGACATGGTATACGTTCGTTGTCCGGCATACCGGCACAGTGAGCATGACTCACCCAAACGGGGAGGTCAATCCCAAATAGATCTATTTATAACATTCGCGCTCAAAACAAGTAATTGACAGTTTATGATAATGGGCTAAGAGGGTTATCGCTACTTAGGCAAACACATATTCGTAATGTAAAATGTCCACTTGTGTCCAATTGTAAAACATGCATATGTTTCTCACCCCAAAACTTGTAAATCATTATAAATGTAAAACGTGGGGCTATGAACACACCTTGAGTGAGTGAATCGGTAATGTAAATCACTAACAAAATATGCGTCACAAGTACGCCCGAATGCAACCTAATTAATTATAGGTCATATAAGTACTAAGTACTTTGAATAACTAATACCGTATATAATTCTATATAGCTACATCACCATCTAATCGTATTTGAGAAATAATATTTGTAAAGTTAAAATGTTTATAAATATTTCCTTAGTAAAAATGTCGTAACTTTCTCATTTTAAGTCTGTTTCGTACGTTTCTTATGTCCACGCTTTCCTATTAAGAAGATTTATCAAAATATTACATTTTCATATTTTAAGTCCTCTGGTGAACAGTACTTTTTATTGTTCATACACTCTTATAAATTTATTTTTATAAATTTAATTAGCGCAAACATCGTAAAAGTCATATCTTATTCGTTTTAACTCCGATTTTAGTGATTCTTTCGAGCACGTCTTCGTAATTAAAAGTTTTATCTAACTAATGTATTTTCAAAAATGTATCTAAGATGAATAGTTATTTTTACTGTTCATAGTTTATAAAATTATTTTTATAAACTTTAATTATCATAAACATGAAAAATCCATAACTCCTTCGTTATTGATCATAAAATTATGATTCTTAATGTTTTGGAATCCTAAAAATATGTAACTTCGGAGAAAAATAACCAATCATTTATATCAAAGGTGAATTGTAATAAGTTTTTATAAAAATTCTTTTATAAAAGCGTTTATTATCGTATAATTTGCAAATGTCGTATCTCCTTCGTTTTAAATCGGTTTTTCGAGTTCTCTACATACCTACGATCCTTGTAACATGTAGTATTTTATAAAAATATAAAATATATACTTTATATTCGAATTTAAAACAGCAACTTTTGATGTTCTTGTTAAAAATGTGTTTAAAACTTATTTTTATAACTTTATAGTTTAATAAGTTTGTTACAAGTCCTCTACAACCATTTATATCACATGTCTCATACTTAAGGTCCTTAGTCTATCATTTATCCAAATATTTTCCATGATAACAAAATCTCATATCACTTCTACTTATAAACTTATTAAGTAACTTTTTAAACCATTAACTTATAAATTCTTTATATAAATTAACCAACACTCATATAATGTATATACTTCCATTATAATGTGTCCTCAACATCAACATAACATATGACAAAGCTTATCAAACCATGAACAAATGTAAAAATCTATTTTACATGTTAATAATATTCCTAGATGGTGATTCACTATATAAACATAATATACATATGAAATCATAAATCTAAAGAGTTTAAGGGTTTTAGATAACCTTAGTATGAAGTAGGGTGATGAACAACAAGATCTAAACTCTAGTTTAAATATTAAACCCAAGCTTCCAATACTTAGAAAACCCTAAATCCAATGAAACCCTAATCTTAAACCTGTCTTAATTAACCCTTGTAAATGTTTAACTAAACCTTCAAACCTTCTTGTTATATCTTAGATATGTTGTTAGATCACTTGTATATGTGGTAAATAAAATTTTATGGATTTGATAAGGGTGTTTGTTTCAAGCCGTGGGCTAGGGAAGAGAGCAAGAGAGATTGGTGAAGTTTTTCTTAAGTAAAATGAGAGTGTGAGATATCTATCTTGTGTTGCTTCCTTATATAGCACTAGGACTAGTCAATTATACAACTAGAAAGTCTAAGACAAGATGAGGGTTTCAAAGAAAGTCTTTTGGTCAAGATAACTAGCCATGCTTATGTTTAATGAGTCTTGTGTTGAACAAAGGACTAGTTGGTAGTTTGTTTGCTAATTGTCCCCTTAGGATCCCTTTTCATCCAAAAATATGGGGGATGAAGGAGTACTCATTGATTTTTGTTATCTTGTATAAAAATCTTGCATTATTTGAAGTATAAGTCATATATATTAAGTGTAGATGTGTAACCTTGTAAAGTGTATGTTCTAGTTGTTTTATTTTATGTACAATTTGACTAACAATGTTAACATGGGTGAAGTTTTAGATAACTTTGAGTATTGGGTATAAAAAAGGGTATTTGTTGAAGTGTAGATAAGTTTTGGTGGTTCCGGGAATGCCTAAACGTATTTTATCGTGAAACGTAAACACTTTACGTAACCAATAAAAATAAAATATACGAAGTTAATAATTATCCTCTAAATAATTATCAAATACTTGCTTAACATAAACATTTAATTGTTTGTTGCCCGTTTACCTTGAATGATAATTTTTAGCTTACGCGATTTAACTTAACGATTAAAATTAAAAGCAAACGCGTACGAGACTAAAAATAAATAATGAAATATATTTAACGTCATAAAATGACCTAATATACAGTTTGTTACAAAGGGCTAGGTTTTTGGTCTAAGTCTTGACCTAGTTAAGTGACTAACATACCCATGTGGTATGTTGGGTTGGTTCGGCTTACAAAGGAAAAGGGAGAGCATGCTTGAGCCAATTTATGCAAGTGGCTAGGTGGTCAAGATGTTGGTCCAAGCTAGTCAAATGGTGCAAGTATTCACATGGGAAGGTTATACAAGGTAAGTGTGCATGAGAATGATATTCTCATGTTTCACTTTCAATCTCTTACATGCACACATGCCTTAGAAATTCAAAAAGATGCCATTGTATTTAATTTAGGCTTGCACTGATTTTTTTAGTAGAAGGGGGAAATATTTTTGAAAATTTTGACATTAGGAAGCTTAATGGTTTATATCTTAGGTTTACATGCAAAGGTGGTGGATTTTCGAGGTTTCGTTTGGACATAAAATGCTAAAAACGCAAAACGTACGCGAAAAATGTAAAAAGTCGTAAACGTAAGTGTACATAACCTATGTAACACTCTAGAATGATTATAACACATAAAATAGGAGTAGACTAAAAGTAGTTCGAAGTCGGAATGCATCCAATAAGGTTTTCCAGTTTACGCGGGACAACTTCTCGGTTTTAGGTCAAATTGACTATGAAAATTATTAAAGTAAAAATAATGCAAGTTAATAATAAAATAATTTATGTTTTATAGATAATTATTTAATCCAAAATTTCCGGTTGTCACAGTTTCTCCTTGTTAAGAAAATTTCGTCTTGAAATTTAGTTTGTGTTATCCAATAATGAGGTATTTAAGGAAAGGTGTGGGTAACGGATAGTTTTAAAAGAAAAATATTCGGTTTACCATTAGTTAACTGAACAAAGTGCTAAGTGACTAAGAATTTGAGGAGACATCACTGAGGTGGCTATTAGCAGTATATACGAAACTCCTATTGGCGCTTGTATTAGTTAAGACGGGAATGTAAAAATTTTCAAGGATGAATGTACCCGTAAGAATGTCGAGGTTCTTACGAGCTTCTTCGTCTCTATCATGATTATCCAATCCTAGGCAGTACCTCTTGGTGAGTCCTTTTTTGCCACATCCATAGCAAGTCACCGAGGTAGGGGTCTAACAGTCTCTTGCTTGGTGGTCGACCTTGCAATTTCCACATTTAACGGGACATGGACCGTGGTGATGAAGCTTGCACTTGTCGCATAGTGGTAAAATTCTAGCATAGCCCGTCTTGTTACCAGTTCTGGCAACATATACTCTACCCACTTCTTGTCTCTTGTTTTGTTGTTGGCAATGATTTCCTTCCTGCTCATCTTCCCACTTTCTTTTGCTGTCAGCATCTCTTGTAGCAATAACACGTACCTTCTGGTCCATTAAGTTGTTAGCCATCTAAATTGTATCCTGCAGTCTTGTTGTTCCAACTGAAGTCACATTTCTTTAAATGTTGTCTGGGAGACCCAAATGTACCTCTTGATCTTCTCTTCCTCATCTAGAACCATTTTTGGGCATAGAAATGCCAACTATTAGAAATCTTGGGTATAACCAACAACATTATTGCCCTTAACAATTAGGTTTCACAGCTCATTCTCCATCTTATGAATCTCATTCCTAGGACAGTACACCTCATTCATCAACTTTATGAGTTCTTTCCATGTCATAGCATAAGCATCATCATTTCTAACTATCCTTTGTGTAAGTTCCACCATGTCAATGCACCATTTTGCAAGGTGCATGTAGCATACTTTACATGACATATTGGTATGCAGTTACTGATGTGAAACACGGATTCCATCTTCTCAAACCACCTTGCCAAACCAACTGCTCCTTTAGTCCCCTTGAAGTTGAGTGGTTGACAGTTCAAGAACTCCTTATAAGTACACTCACGAGTAACTTGCCTAGCTCCTCCTCCATTTCCATTCCCATTACCATTTCCATTCCCGTTACCATTTCCAACACCATTACCGTTATAATTTTCATCTCCACCTTCAACTGTATTTCCGGTATTGCAGTTAGCCTCATCAGTTGCCAACACTTCTGCCACGCGTTGGGCGATCAATTCCTCAATAGCTTCAGGTGTCATTCCTGATCGTGTAGTAGGCATAATTCTAAATCATGAGAAGTAATAAAGATTGAGACGATATAAAGTCGTGTTCCAAAAATAAGACATTACGAGGTGATGGGTTAAATTTGTGTTCGAACTAATTGGCATGTTTTAGACTATGGGTTACAAGAGAACGTAGGTGTTTTGAAAGTATAGGACGGGTGTTCAAACTAGTGAGACCGACAGACTATGACAAGTTTAAATGTTATATAAAATGGTATTATGTAAGGTTCTGAAAATTTTAACGACCATTGTATCACTTAAAATGTCCAGCAAAAGTTCAAGAATAGATTTAGAAGTCGTTCAAGTAAATGAGCATGTAGGATAGTCAAGTGATTATGCACGCGGAAGACTTATGATGCAACAGAATATTTATGATGCAATGCTTATGCACACTCATCCAAAATGTTTGCTTTTTGACCGTGTACGTATAAAATTGATTTAAACATAAATCTTGTATAACGAACCCAACATAGTATGATTTTTCCTGAGTTTAAACAAAGGTGATCAGGCATTGTTAAACTGAGGTCTAATGATGCAACACTCGACTTAGTTATAATAGTGATATGTCCAAAGCTTTTAAAAGTTGTTTTCATGTTTCGGTTATAGTCTAGGCCTAAAAATGCAACCTAGTTCTCTATAACCTTGGCTCTGAATACCAATTTGTCACAACCCTAAAATATGTCGTAGCGGAAATAGGTAACCGGGGGCGTGACTTCATAATATACACAACACGAGGTACGAGAGAACGACCACTAAATGTACATTTTAAAAAGTTGACCATTTGTTACATTAAAATAAACTGAGTTTTCAATCAAGTACATTTAATAGATTCAACACAAAGTAGTAACTTGTTTGAAAGAAAGACAAATGATCAAAGTAATGCACGAAAAAGACTCCCGAGATGCAACTCTAAATGCTAACTGATGTGCTTCGTTATGTATAGGCTGTTGGAGTATGCTCATGTCATAATAAATAATATACGACTGGAAATGTCACACCCCGCCAAGGCAGAAACGCGAGGCGTAACATCATGGATATCGTCACAACACAATGGCGTCTATAAAGAGAATTCTACATGCAATAAATAAGCAAAGTATAGACACAAAGTGTCATAACAATACCCATAAAACTAATCCAAATCCAAAAGGCGTCTTTATTGATGAAACGAAAGTTCTCGCCAATAGAAAGACATGCAACAAGTATCCATAATTCAAACAATGCAATATTCAAGACATAAAAGCAATAAACTCCATGACATCCTATGGTCTCTTTCTAGCCACTTCTCTCTATCTTATCCCCATGATGCTCACCTGAAAATGATGCTTAAACGTCAACATAATGTTGGTGAGAGTCATAGGTTTAAGACACGCCAATAACTCGCTTTGAAATCACTGTGATAAATAAAACATAGCATAGCAGAACATACAACGAACTATCATACAAGCTAACATGCAATCACATCAACCCACATTGAGACGCTCACGCTCAAACATCACAAACATATCCCTATCCACAACAATGAGACGATCACGCTCACTATTAACAATCCACAACAATGAGACGATCACGCTCACTTCTAACAATCCATCAATGCCTTGAGACGGTCACGCTCAAGCACAACAATCCATATCATATTAGCAAGTAGCACATAACATACAATAGTCTCGTATAGCCCATGCCTCATTTAAAACACATTATCACAGTAACTAAAACATTTAAACTCATAGCATCATTTTCACCTCAAGAAAACATAAGAAAAATGGGCTATGAAACTCACCTGGTGCTAAAGCAATTCCCAAAATCCTCGCACAAAGCTAAACAACAAAATAACACGTGTTACACGCTACTAAGCCAAAAGCTTAAGCACATGTAATAATCATATGATGGATGTCTAAGGTGTTTATTTACCCTCATGAGTCACCCCGACAGCATGCCCAACATTTACCAATTCATTTACACACTTTTTTAATGTTCAACAATTTACCCAAAAACGCAGAATTTTAGTGTCACTTTACCATTTTCTAAACCACAACTACTGACCTTTACAAATTTTACCAAAAATAACAGGTTCAATATCATGAGTTTACTATCTCCATGATTTTTCCACTAATTTATTTCCCCTCTTAAGTGCCCCAAATAAAATCAAACTTTTCACTACTCAGTTTCGGATCTGAATGAACACTAAAAAGTTTGGACCTAAAAACCATACTTAGACTCCAAATCAGAAGCTCTCCTATGGGAGATTTTTAATAGACACATAGAACTAAACTCCTGAAGGTTGGATAATCCTAATTTAAATTTTAAGTGGGGGTTTTACACCTCGTAATCTGACCTAAATCTGACCCGAATTTACTGCTTTAACAACCTTTCTTGTAACCAACATTTGAATGACTTCCCGACCTTAAAAACTTTCGAGGCCAGATGTTATGGAAACTAGACTCACTGAGCTTCATCATAGGCACCAGAATCATATCAATTCATGCTTCTAACCTCTAGATATTCACGAAACAACACAGCCCTAAATTTTGCTCAAACCCAAATCAAGTTCTAACGTGATCTAAACCCTAACGATTACACCAACTCGCATCTAATTGATTACTAAGAACCCTAATTAGATTATAAACTTTAATTTATAGAATATTATGAAACCCTAGATCCACCATAACTCTTGTTACATGAATTAAATCAATGATTAAACTAATTAAGAAAAACTAAACATACCTTAAAGCTTGTTTCATTCACAAAATCAAAACCCTAAATTTTTTTCTCCTTATTTTTCTCTTGGGATCGGCCGAACAAGTAATAGGGGGTTTGGGATTTTATTTTTTGTATTTATAAGCCCCTAGAATAATCCTAGATAATTCCTAATTAGAGTCCTAGTTTAATTAGGCTTTTATTTCCTTTTATTTCCTTTTTCCCCTAAAATTCGTGTTTACTATTCATGTATAAAAAATATTTTTTTTTATTAATTAATTACCTTTAATACCTTAAGTTTTTATAAAAACCTAAGCTAATTTGGTAAACCATTTTGCTTATAAACTATTTTCTAAAAATAACTTTTCATTTCCTAATTCACTTTCTATATATGGAAAGTTTACTACCAACTTCCATATTTTAACCACATTATTCCTTTCCCATATCACACACTTCCTATAAACGCTTAAATCCTTAAAACCAAGTATTGATGTAGCAATGCATGCACACTTCTTTCATATCCATTATCACCACACGTGAACGAATGGAATACTTAACACCAAACTCAAACACACTCAAAATGAGATGCCCATACACCCAAAAATGATATCAAGCACATAATTAACTAACTTAGCCCACATAAATTCACCTAGCACAACACTTACACACATAAAAATGAACTATTAGCCATTTCTAAAGGTTTAAACTAACTTGCTCAAATCACGGTTGTCGCATGAAACATGTGAGCCTATGGGGTCACACACATATACACTGAGGTGCCACTGTATATATCGTGTTTATTGTATTCAAGGTATATAAATAAATTACGTAACTCGAGATCAATATTGGGCTTATAATAACTAAGTAATGTAATTAGTTTATTAGACTGGGCAAACAAATGGCAAGCCCATTTGAGCCTACCATATGGCCGGTCTAAGATGTAAAAAAAGACAAGGAAAGATCAAGGGGGTTAATGGTTAATTGGATCATGATAACTACTAATTGATTTAGTCATTAGGAGTTACAAATCCATTAACCACTTACCAATTTAGTTAGATTTATGATAAATACTAATTGATTTAGTCATTATGATTATATGATATTAATTTGATTCAGCACCTATAGTGGTATCACGAGCCATCACATGATGTCATATGATCATCTTGTATGCATAAAAATGGCTAAAACGCGTGTTTTGATGGATTCAAAAGGATAACTTTAAAACAGCCCATATGGCTAATTTTTTGAAATTAATTCAACCCATATAGGGTCTTATGATCTGTGATTTTTGATCTCATAGCCATTTAATTGGTTTTATTATCGGATACGTGTAAAAGGGCCTAAATCGCGTGTTTTGGAACGATTCTTGAATCGGTTTTAAATCAGCCCATTAGGCAATATTTTCTAGAATAATATGGTTGTTATAAGGTCTTTAAAACAATACTAAGTAATCCTTAAGCCATTGGTTGCACGTACCAATCGGGGTTTTAATTCTAGTTAATTTATTTCTTTGATTCGTTGGCTAACATTTTATTTCTTGTTAATTATTTTGTTTCCATGGCAAATACATGCATGTTTGGCCATGGACTTAGCCAACACCTTGTTAATACATGATATTATGGTATTATTATGTTTCGTATGCAAAGCCGATGAAAACCATGACCACTTGTGAATTGATTAGCTAGTTGTTGCATTTAATTTCAGTTTTTGGGTTTGCCATTGTTTTGGCTTCTTTTGTATGCTTTTAATTTTCATTGTGTTAGAATATGAACAAATATAAATTATATATGTCCGGAATTTATTCGAGCCCAAAGGGACGCACACGTTAATATGTAGAACGTATTTAGTATATTAATGTAATATGTTAATTAGTGTTTTAACAAACGATCGTTAAAAGATTAACAAGAAAAAAATATTAGTTGTTAATAGTTAAAGGACAAATATGCAAAACCAAGAAAAAGGAAAGTTTGGTTTTTCCCACTCTTTCCTTATAGTCGGTCAAACCACCTGCTCATGAGGAGGTGGGGGACTTTATTTGCAAGCCAAGTTGAGAGGAGTATATAAGGAGGTCTTAGGGTCCTTGAGAGCTCATAACTTTAATCCCTAAAATCCCTAATCTCTCTTACTCTTTCCCCTAGTTGACTGAACCAAAACCTTTTAAGGTTTTGGGTTTTTCTTTTCCCTCCTATTCGATAGGCAGCAAACCCACAAAGGGTTTTTTCGTTTGGTTATGGTTCGACCCTCAAGAACATGATGGGTTACTTGGTTAAGTTGATAGTCAATCTACGGTGATCGGTTGGTTAAACACTACTAGTACTAGCATACATGTTGTTTGCTAAGAATGTATTGTGTGTTAATACTTAGAGGGATTATACTTTTAATCCTTGGTGGTTTCGCGTGGTGTTATACACATGCGTATATTGAAGACGGTGTAATGTTTATTGCCAAAAGCAGTGTAACGTTTCATGCTATAAGGTACACATCTTTAATCCCTTGTTAATTATAAGTTCTATACGTGTTTGATCTTTTCGCTGCGTACTCGTGATATGTTTAATTGTTAATTAGATCTAAAATATCAACAGTGGCATTACGAGCCAACGTGTATAATTTGTAATTACAAGTAAATAAAATTAGACAAATTAGCGTTCTTACTTAATTTTTAAGCCCTTTGGGCGTTTTATGCATCAAGATTCGATCTTTGGGCATCAAGATTCAATCTTTATTCGTTATAAAATTAATTAGACGAATTCTAGGTTGTATGCAATTTTATAAATAAAACTTGATGTGTTTAATTGTAAATTGATCGGTTTTATGTTTAAATTAATTGTTAATTTGGCTTCCATGATAAATACATGCAATTTATCATGAAGTGATATGTGATATTAATCTTGTTAATTGTTAAAGAATTTTTACGCAAATATGATGATCAAGAATTAAAACATAGACATTAAATTTATGTGGTTTTGATCCACGACTTTACTAGCTAGGGAAGACCTTGACAATGTCTTAATGGGGCCTAAAAGTTGTTTAAAATTTTATGTGCTATGTGGTGTATATTTGTATAAGGCTTACGCAATTGATTATGTCGATGGATATGGCCAGAGTTTATAGGACGAAGGAGCCTTATATAAATATATGCATGCTTTAATTATTAGAAAATTAGGATCATATATTGATATTTGCATGACTTAATTGTTAAGTGTTGTTAAATGAATAATTGTTATGTGAATTAGTTTAATGTTTATAGTAGTTTTATTTTAAGTATTGGACTTGTGAGGAAATAAAAGGGGTTTTCGAAAATAAATATAAACACGACTAATTATTATGAAATCAGATTTATTATAGACTATTTATAGTTCATAATTTGTTTTCCAAATTAAAGTTTTATTTTGAATGGTTAAAACTGGACGCTATGGACTCATGGGAAGTACGGCTTATCTACTAGAACAAAATATAGGAGAAGTTTAAGGAGGATTTTCCTAAAGATTTCAGGTTTTTAATACGCTTCGCGCTGACCTGATTCTCCGCTTCTTTGTGCGTTCGATTGGAGTTACCGTGAACCATGGCATGTCACTACAGTGTCATTATGAAAGTTTTTTTTTTAAATTGCCTCTTTGTACACGTTTTTGACCATTCTTTAATCTTTATATTTGGAAACACGTTGAATCGTCAATTTTAAAAGGTAACGCTATTTATACATTAGATGTATTTATTAAAATCTATGTTACGAAGATGTATGCATGCTTCTTCATACATATTTGTCACGACAAATAAAATACCCTTTTTAAATAAGTTATTGCCATCCAATTTGTAAAAACACTTGTAGATGCTTTTTACTATGCGTGAGACGTATGTAGATCGTAATCCCAAGGTGATTATACACTTTTTCGTGAGACGTTAGTGTTACATAATTACAGTTTTTGATTGGACGACTTAATTGGTTTATTGGTGAGACCTTAAATCGAGGCATAGATGGGATAAAACATGCTTACTAGAATATTATTGTAATAAAGTAAGTCCCATATGGTTCTAGGAATTTCATCGGTGGCAATTATTGATCGTCAATTACCTTTTGAGTACACCATCCCTAGCATATCAACTGATGTGGTGGTGGTACGTCAAGTAAGATCCTAGTCTTTAGAAAATTAATTTTTTATTTGATTAAATATGGGTAGTTAATTTTCTTCAAGAAGTTTTATCGAAAATATTAATTCTTAAATTTAACTATGTTTTGTAGATGGCACAACATGTTCAAAACATAAACCATTCGGCTTTCAGGTCGATGTTTGAAAGAGGGTAAACCAGTTGCTGCATATGTCATATAGATGAAAGGATATGTAGATCAACTGGAACGTCTTGGCTATATGCTACAACAAGATCTTATAGTTGGTCTTATCTTAAATGGCCTTACTAAAGATTTTTCAAGATTTGTGAGAAATTACAATATGCATAACATGGGGAAGACGATTGGTGAACTACATGCTATGCTCATTGAGTATGAAAAGGGTTTACCTAAAAAGGCTGAAACACCACAAGTAATGATGATTAAAGGTGGTAAAATCGAGAAGGCCAAAAAGAAATCGCTTAAAGCTAAAGGCAAGAGTAAAGCTAATGGCAAGGGAAATGATAAACAAGTTTATATCCCTAAACCTAAAAACCTTAAGCCTTCTGCTAAAGAGCACCCAGCTAAGGATGACACCTCCTACCACTGCAAGGAGGTGGGTCATTGGAAGAAGAACTATTTTGTTTATCTTGCTGAGTTGTTGAAGAAAAAGAAGCAAGTTGGCTCTGCAAGTTCTTTAGGTATCTTCACAATAGTATTATTTGCTTTCCCTAATAAATCCTGGGTGTTTGACACTAGTTGTGGTACTCACATTTATATTACAAAATAGGGGTTTAGAGAAGCAAGGAAACTAAAATAAAGAGCACTTTATTTGTACGTGGACAATGGTGTTCGTGCACAAGTAGAAGCTATTGGAAGTTATGACTTAGTTTTGCCTAATGGCCTTGTGATTTGTTTAGACAATTGTCATTATGCACCTTCTATAACTAGAGGTATTGTTTCAGTTCATCGTTTGGTAGAAAATAGATTTGTCTAGTGTTTTACCAATTTTGGAATTTCAGTTTCTAAGAACAATGTGTTTTATTTTAATGTTATTCCTAGTAATGGTATTTATGAAATTAATATGCATGATCTTGTACCAAATGTTAATTCTATTTATAATATTAGCACTAAAAGAGTCAAAGATAATTTAGACTCTACTTATCTATGGCACTGCCGACATGCTCATATAAGCAAGAAACGTATTGAAAAGCTGCAACAAGAAGGGATTTTAAAATCAACAGATGATGAGTCATTTTATCAATGTGTATCTTGTTTATCGGGCAAGATGATAAGGAAATCATTTCCACATCGTCCTGAAAGGGCGACTAATCTTTTTGGAATAATACATACTGATGTATGTGGTCCACTTAGACACGTGTCAAGACAAGGTGCTAGCTACTTCATTACACTCACGGATGAATATAGTCTTTATGGTTATGTTTATCTTCTTAAAGATAAACATGAGGTCTTTGAAACATTCAAAGTGTTTAAAAATGAAGTGGAAAATCAACTCGGGAAGACAATCAAGGTTCTTCGATCAGATCGGGATGGCAAATACATAAGCCAAGAGTTTAAAGATTATCTTAAAGCTTGTGGAATTATCCAACAGCTTAATCCTCCATACACACCACAACACAATAGTGTGTCGGAAAGGAGAAATCTTACTTTGTTAGACATGGTTTGATCAATGATGAATCTTACAACTCTACCGTTATCCTTTTGGCATTATGCTTTAGAGTTTGCAACACGTATTCTCAATATGGTTCCAACCAAGAAGGTTGATAAGACTCCATATGAATTATGGTATGGAAAAGTTCCTAATCTGTCTTACTTAAAGGTCTGGGGATGTGAGGTGCTTGTGAAGCGGGATACGCCTGACAAACTTCAATAAAGATCTGTTAAGTGCATCTTTATAAGATACCCAAAGGAAACAATAGGTTACTATTTTTTACTTCCCACCTGAAAAAAAAACAGTTGTTGCAAGGTATGTTGAGTTCTTTGAGAAAAATCTTATAACTCAAGAAGTCAGTGGGAGGGCCATACATCTTAAAGAAATTTAAGATGTAGATACATCACCTTCTGAAATCACTAGCGAAATTCCTATGGAGGTTGAAGGTTTTAAACGACCTCAAGAGGAAGTGATTCTGGTTCGTAGGTCCGAAGGGACCCATCAAGCTCCAGATCGTTTATGTCTAAATGTAGAAGCGGAGGAGCATATTCTAGGGGATCTTAATGAACCCACTATCTATAAAGCTGTGATGTTAGATTTTGAATCTAATAAGTGGATCGATGCTATGAATGCGGAAATACAATCCATGATGGACAATATGGTATAGGTCCTGGTTGATCTTCCTCCTGGCTATAAGACTATTGGGAGTAAGTGGATTTTTAAGAAAAATACTGACATAGATGGTATTGTACACACCTATAAAGCTTGTGTTGTAACAAAGGGTTATACTCAACTTTACAGTTGATTATGAATAAGCGTTCTCACCCCCAATGCCTGACATTAGATCTATTGAGGATTTCTCGATATCTATAGCGGTTACTAATGATCTAAGAGATATTGACAAATTAATTCAAAACGCCTTCTTAAATGGTTATCATTGATAAAGACATTTATATGGTACAACCTGAAGGTTTTGTTGATCCTAATCATCCCAGAAAAGTATCCAAGCTTTAAAGATCCATTTATGGTCTTAAGCAACCATCAAGAAGCTGGAATAAAAGATTTGATCAAATGGTTTGGTTTTGATCAAAATCTTGATGAGCTATGTGTATATCAAAAGGCTAGTGGGAGTAATGTTACATTTCTCATCTTGTATACTGATGACATAGTTATCATGGGAAATCACATTCCAACTTTATAAAGTGTAAAGGATTATCTTGGAAAGTGTTTTGCTATGAAAGATTTGGGGGAAGCAGCATTTATTCTTGGAATCAAATTCTACAAAGATAGGTCAAAGCGATTAATTAGACTTGGTTAAAATGCTTGCATGGATAAGATCTTAAAGAGATATAAAATGGATAATTCCAAACGTGGTCATGTCCCTATGCAAGAAAGACTTGACTTGAACAAAACACAAGGTGCTTCAACACCTAAAGAGATGAAGCGTATGCAAAATCTACCTTATTCTTCGGTTGTGGGTTCCATTATGTATGCAGTAAGATGCACTAGACCTGATGTTGCCTTCACGCAAAATATAATAAGCCGGTTTCAACAGAATCCTGGTGAACTTCACTAGACTGCTGTGAAAAGTATTCTTAAGTATTAAAGAAATACTAAAGATATGTTCTTGGTTTATGGTGTAAATCTGAACTTTGAGTTGATTGCTATTGCGATGCTGGATTTGAGACTGATAGAGATGAAGCAAAATCTTAGACATGATATGTCTTCATTTTGAACGGACGCGCAGTAGACTAAAAAAGCTCTAAGTAAAGTACTACTGAATACATAAGCTGAATTACATAGCTGCTTAAGAAGCAAAGATGGAAGCTGTTTGGATTAGGAAGTTTATTTTAAGGCTTGGTATAGTACCAACAATAAATGAACATATTAAGATGTTTTGAGACAATTCAGCCGCACTTCTTATCGCCAACGAACCGGGGGTTCAGATGGGCGCCAAACACTACCATAGAAGTAACCTTCTTAAAGTTCACACAGATGACAATCTGGCTGATCCTTTTACGAGAAGGCTTTATCTAAAACAAAGCTTACTCAACATGCTAGGAGCATGGGACTTCGTTTAGCTAGTAGTTTCATGTAGATCTGTTTAGTATTTGGATAAGGGATGTTTGAATAATTTATTTTATGATAACGATACTTGGTATTTTTGTTATATATATCTTAAATTGTGTCCTATATTTGCATGTTTAAATCCATGAATATTAATAGTTATTATTCTAAATTAATCCATTGTCGATTAACAATATGGGAATATTGTTAAACTAAGACAATTCTGAGGGATTGGTGATATTATAGATATTAAGGATGACTCCACCAAACTCACATGGTATTCATAAGATGAATATTAGATTTCCTCATCCACAAGAATCTTACTTTATGGATCATCGTCATCAAGTAAATCTTGTAAGTGATTTTATTTACAAAAATCCTTAGACTTGAGATGCAAGTAGGTCTTGCATATGTGGATAATCCTTCTTGATCTAGTCTAAGTTATCCTAAAAAATGGATAACTAATAAGGGCTACTTCATAAGTGATTTTGAAACATGATGACTTGACACTTGTAGTCAATATAGAATTTATTCCTTCAATAGTTGAAGAATGATGCCACTGGTCCCCTCGTAGAATTAATCAAATGTGTGTATGGCCGTACCCGAAAACTCATGTAAGAAATGTCTCATTGATTTTTGGTAATTCTGATTAGTTACATATACGAGAAACAAAATCGTTAAATAATGGAATAACATTGATCCATATCCATTTTTAACACGGTATCGGAAACAAAGGGATTGTAAATTCATAAATCATTTGTCCGTGTCTTTATGAAACCACACTTGGATATTTCTAGGAGCATTGGCGTGGACACTTACCAATGTTATTATATAATTTATACATGTCCAAGTGGGAGCTGTTGGAATATGAACAAATATATGTCCGGAACTTATTTGAGCCTAAAGGGACGCACACGTTAATATGTAGAACAACGTATTTAGTATATTAATGTAATATATTAATTAGTGTTTTAACAAACGGTCATTAAAAGTTTAACAAGAATAAATATTAATTGTTAATAGTTAAAGGACTAATATGCAAAACCGGGAAAAAGGAGAGTTTGGTTTTTCCCACTCTTTCTTTATAGTCTGTTGAACCACCTCCTCATGAGGAGGTGGGGGACTATTGATCCCACTTTAATAGATCAAATTCCTTAAGCTTGTTTAAGGTTTAGTTATATTAGATAAATCTAACATAACTATAGTAGAAACTGTATTTGAATGTATTAAAGATTATGCGGAATCTAATCTTTAATATTAAGAAGAATTATCAATGAAACTGTAATTCAATGAACATACAATTTAACAAATAAGCTCCAATATTATTAATGATAATAATACGAATACTCTTAAAGTATTAGGGTTACAAAGACCTTGAAGCTATGAATTATACGTCTAGTTGTATATAAATCTCTACGCCCTAGGGCCTCCTTTTATACACCAAGGAGTCCTAGTCAGCTTACCATAGTTTCCTAAGATATCCATAATCTTTTCTATAAACAAATAACTTAATACATATCATATAAGTAGTACTAACAACAAACAGTACTAACTTATTAACCTCAGCATCATTAACTTATCTCTAAGCAGTCTTAACCCTGAGCAGTACTAATATTCACTAGCAGTAGTAACTTTGTACTAGTAGTAATAAACACTTAGCATATTTTCACTAGCAGTACTAATATTCACTAGCAGTAGTAACTTTGTACTAGTAGTAATAAACACTTAGCATATTTTCACTAGCAGTACTAATATTCACTAGCAGTAGTAAACACTTAGCATATTTTCTTTGAAGTTTATGAGCAGCACTAAATCCAACTGAGCAACATTAACACAAACATGAGTAGCAGTAATTCAAACATCATCAAGAAGACTTTTAATCCCAACAATCCTCCCCTAAACTTGATATTCTTCAACAGAATCATCAAGTCTCTTAATTTAAAGCTTCATCAACATCAAGAGGATGCTTCCAAACACTTCTTTACTTCTTAAGTTGTTTCATGATGAATTTAAGAAGCAGATAAGCCATTTCACTTTCATAATCAATTATAAGCTTCTTTTCTAACATCATTGAAAATGTAAGTGGTGAAAGGGGATACTTCGTCTCTACCAACATATAAATCTGCACATGTTGCATCATCAAGGAATGTACTCCACATGAGTTATACAGCTTCCAATTTAACACTTTGTATTCTTGTTGATTCTTCCATACTTTATCTTCTACATGTGGTTCAAACATTGTTTTCAAATCACCCCATAACAACAAATCCAAGTCTTCCACTGGTCTTTTTGACTCACATTTAGCTTTTACCACTACAATAAAATGAACATAAAGCAACACCAATAAAGTGTTGTATTATGCCTTTAAAATGTTGCATTACGTATAATGTGACACTTTGCCGAGTGCTACGTTATGTAACATTGTCTTAGGTATATGCAACACTTATATTGGATTATGCAACATTTTTTGAAAGTGTTGCATATGTTTAGCAATTGTGATACTTCAATGTGCAACACTTTTAAAATAAAATGCAACATTTTTTACACTCAAGTGCAACACTTATGCATACAAGTGCAACACTCTTAGATTATATAACACTTCTTTATTTGGAACCACAAAACATACAACACTTTTATGTATCAAGTGCAACACTTTTTGAAATTTTATCATATTAATGCAACACTTTTTCTAATGATTTGTAGCACTTTTATTTCAAGCAACACAAATGTTGAATGTTTATAATGCACAATTTTTTTTTGGGTAAAGGGGATTTTACCCCGGTAATGCACAATTTTTTTTGCAAGTCTAATATGTAAATTCAAATTTCCATTCAATAATAGAAATAATTAAATAGAATAGGAAATATGATATTGTACTTTGACCAAGTTATTCATTCAATGTAAAATAGCTAACATACATACTGATAAAAAGAAAAAGTTATTTAATCAGCATTCCAGCAATCTTAGACATCTTCTTTGCACCTCTGCACATACAGTTTTTTTTATAAAGTACATTGAATCAATGCAGCCTGCAATACATGAAAACGATGAAGATTAGATTTTTTCTACGTATCTTGAAATTATAAGGATAACTACTATTAGTAAAGTAGTTACCCTATATACTAATGGTAGAGTCTACCATTTTAGTACCTCTTTGAACTTAGCAGGCACCTCAGGTTTCAAAAGAGCAAGAGCAGGGCCGTTAATCTTTTTTAATAAGTAGCAAAACTGTTTAGTTACTGGTGATAGAAATAATCACATGTGCGCTTCTGTTAAAAAGCTATGCATCTATAGCTTCTGATATCTTGAGTGGTTATTACGCAACTGTTGTTCCAGTTATTTCTCTTTCAATATTAGCTTCAAAAACATACTTCACTCCCTATAAAAAAGCAAAGATCATGCAAATTATGACAACCAACTTTGTAGGCTTAACAAAGAACTTGTCTTGCTTATCACACTGCCACATTTTTTTCTGTAGAATTAATGGCAATGTTCTAAAAGATTATCCCATACAGGAGTCATATGTTATTGCTATGGTTGTTATGTAGGTTTGAGGAGGAGAAGAGCATGTATAGTCTATATAAAGAGTTATGGGAAGAAAATAAGACTAGAGAACGTGTCATCCTTCAGCTGTATACTAGTCAAATTGTTACTCTAATAACCAAAGGAATTACGTCATCATACCTGTAACTAAATCAAAATCAACCAAAAAAAATCAAAATCTACCACCACCATGTTCACCCCAACATAATTAAACTAAAACGCATTTACAACATTCATTATAAACACCTTGATTTAGTTATTAAAAGAAAAAAAACAGTTAAATAGTGTTAAGGGGTCAACCCAACCCATCCTGCCCTGTTTTGACTCATACTAAAACAATTACCCATTGCAACCTAAACCAGTTTACTAGTCACTAGAGAGAGAGAGAGTACCTTGATGTTGATGTTAGAGTATGTCCATGTTGAACTGCCGTTTGAAAATGTTTCCTTGTTAAGAAATGAAAGACTCCTAACTTCAACCTCCATGTAAATAGAATCCATCAGATCACATAAGAAAAATATGTCCTGTGAATGAAAGAAACATTGCACTCTTGCCAAAGTTCATGAATCGATTTCTTCTACTGCCTTGCAAATTCTAAAGGCCAATCTTTAGCTGCCAAAATTAAATCCAAACCAATGATTTTGACGCTTTTGCCCAAACACCATCAGCCTGACCCATGAACCTACGGCATCATCTACACATAACAAAATGGGTTAGTCAGAATAAAAGGAAACATACATACTTTATGCTCAGTTCTATTTTTGGGTTCCTAAGAACCCATCTTTCTAAGGTAAGTCAAAAGACAACAAACTGAAAGTCAAAAGTCAAACCTGAAGTTTAGACATTTTCTTTAATCCTGGAACACTCAGAATATCTTCTTCTCATGTTCTATTCTTTCCATCTTCCAAGTGATGACTATGATGAATCACATCTCAAGAACCTTTTGCTAGCGGCCTCACCAATATATAACCTGCCATTCAAATACTGAAAGTAAGTACGTATGTGAACCGAGTGCTTACGTAAAACTATATATTACACTATATTCATAGTTTTTTACCTCTTCCTCGATTATGAACTGAGTGTTTACATAAAACTATATATAAAGGTTCAACCAACTAGCTTGTTGATTACATTATGCTACAAAACAACGAATAAACTAAGCCATCATGTAACTTACACACTCAAAAGGATTACAACCACCCTTCTCTTGGAACTAGCTAGCTAGTGTGTGTCTATCACACACCCGTGAACTAAATTACTAACAAAGACCACGTACTGCTACACCTCTAGCTAGTTTGGCTCGATCTTTTATTTATTAAGGAGAAAGCATGTATATTTATCTTTATACTTTTTGCAAATTCCATTCCATGTTTAACAAAATATGATATGATTTCCCAAAGGGGAAGTCACACCTACACTCTGATCATCAATCAGCGTAGCTAGCTAGCCACCATAAAAGTAGGTATCTAGATGAGAATACGAGATACTATTAAGTATTAACTAATTTTGGCAAGAAAGTTGTACTGAACACCAATTGACAACAGCAACAGTTTTAGTAGGTTTAAGAAGATACAGAGCAATAATTTATATTTCAAACTTCACATAGCATAGATTTATCATAATTTACAAAAGATAATACAATCAAATTATGAGTTACAGCTTGAGTTCTCAACCCGCTACTGAATGCAAACTCGAGTAACTCATAAAAGAGTGAAACTGAATTGGAGGAGTATCTTTGTTTTTCTTGTAAGCATTTGTTAAACCTTGTACGTGAACCAAAGCCTCTTTCATGTCATAACATTATTCATACACCAAAGTACTATTACTACTTGTTAGTAGATATTTTGAATTGGTAAAAAAAGAATTATGTCAAATGGGTCACCCATTTCTACCACTCTTGAAACATGTAGCATTGGCACTAAAAAGTAATGTTAAAACTTTTCATTTGTGTTTGGAGCGTGTTAGTTATGAACAAGGTTCCCTTCTGAAAAATGTAGGTACACATAGATAGAAACCAAGACGCTCCTATGATGGAGCTTGAGTGCTCGAGTTATCAGCCACTTGATCTTGCCTTTATCAGTGGTAAACAAGGTAAATTGTTATTTGTAACTGAATTGTATCTTTTTTTACCAACGGTAAATTATGGAAAATCATAAAAATATAAGCGAATCATTTTAACATGATATTGGTTAAGACTTGTGGTTGGATTAAAAACATAAATATCATCTTTATTCTAAAATAAAAAAATAAATGAACCGGGGACTAATTCTACTTTCACATCACAGACTTATAGTTTTCCGCCATATTAATGCAGTCTAGAGCTATTATAATGTCAAAGAGGTAGATAATTAGCCCACATGCCAACTTTTTGTCTCCTAAAGGATTGGGTCATAGACATTAAATTGAGAAGTTCAGGTCACATTAAAGATTACCTGATGGGTGGGTGATCAAAATAAGTAATGGGTCAAAATTGATATGTTATGGTTAAAAGTTGTAATGTCAATATAGGTGAGTTGATCATCTGCATTTTTTATAATGCAATCAATACTTATTGTGTTAAATATGATTACAAAACCTGTACTATGAAAAACTATTTAACAGGGCGTACAGGAGGTTGTAAGCAATAGAATACACTTTAAAACTGTCAACTAGTTCAAATTTAGGCAACATTTTTAAACATTATGCAGTTTACCCAAGGGACAACATATAATCGAAATCCGACCCATTATCAGGTAAATGAGTGATTCTAATTACAACATAACTTAAGATAATATTAGGGAAGAGTCAACGACCTGTATGCGTGTATACTGCAGCACATTGCGATAATATGAAAGCGGTCAAATGTATGTGTTATAAGTGTCATATCTGCCATATATTCTTAAAAATCTAAAACAACAAACAAAAGAGCACCAAGAAACGGAAATGAATGTGCAAGAACAAAATTTTGGGTGTAATACGGGTTATATGTCACTTGTCGCTCTATCGCTTTCAAACAGAATTATATGTACAAAATGAGATGCCTGTATTACAATTCATTGAGCATCACCATAGGTAATTTACAGGTTTTCAAGGACACATAGATTACACTTAAAATGACTACTTGATGAACTTTAGAATGCTAAAAAATGATCCCCAACACAACAATAAAACTGAATAAGCAGAAACCCCCACCCCCACCCCAAAATTGAAACCCTAAATAGATATAAATTGAAACCCATAATATCGCCCACATGGCCTTAATATCATATACAAAATCTTTGTCAAAATCAAATATATGGTAATGGTAATGGCAGATATAAGCATTAAACAAACACAATAAGTTTAATTGCAATAATTTAAACAACTCCTAAGGACACGAATGTAGCCTCGTTACAGATCCATTGGCTATATAATTAGCAATCAAACATAACAATATAGTGATATACAAACTATTGAAGAAAAAGTAGTTTGGTTACCTTGATAAAGGGCTTGAGAGTCAAGCGAACATGGCTGCAAAACCTATTGTGGAGTAACAACTTTGGTGATGAAATATTAAGGTGTGACTAGAGATTAACGATGGAGAGAGAGAGACTGGATAAAGGAGCGAGAGATTTCAAAACCTATTGTAGGGGGACTGGAAATTTCAATTTTTAGTGAGATAGGAAAAACTAATTTGGGGAAAAGTAATTTTGGAAGAGGCGGGAGAAAGTAATTTTGGGAGAGGCAGGATAAACTGATTTGGGGGAAAATAATTTTGGAGAGGTGGAGTGTAACATTTCCACATTTTCAGGATATCCTATTATACTTCCTCTACTTCAATTATTAGGGTAAAAGTCGAAAAATACTCATGAACTTTTCAAAATGTCCCGACATGACCAACGAACTAAATTTCGTCCTTACTAGACCAACGAACTTTCAAATATTGTTCTGATATCACAAATATCATAAATTTTTACTGACACGTGGTGGTTATCTTACACCTAGCACCGGTTTTTTATTTAATAATCTATAATTAGTCATGCCACGTAGGATTTCCTTGTCCCACTCTCTCATCACCGGTTCATCACTCCCACCAAACCATTTATTCTTCCTTCATCTTATCTTCTCATTTACAAATTGCACAAATCCAACATGTAAAATATATAAAAACCAAAATACTTAAACCCACGACCAGTTTAAACAAAAACACACAAGATCCAAACGAAAAAAACATATAAAATCCAAACCAAAATATCTTCATTTTGAGTTTTTTTCGGTGGTGGGTTGCGG